>OX328126.1:100216399-100396399 GCA_946811695.1 Gonocerus acuteangulatus
CCTAGCTTCAGAGCTTCTACACCAGAGGGAACTTGTGTCACTCTTCCTGTCTTAATGCTATTCCATCTACATAGGCAAGAGTGTATGTACCTAGCTTCAGAGCTTCTACACCAGAGGGAACTTGTGTCACTCTTCCTGTCTTAATGCTATTCCCTCTACATAGGCAAGAGTGTATGTACCTAGCTTCAGAGCTTCTACACCAGAGGGAACTTGTGTCACTCTTCCAGTCTTAATGCTATTCCATCTACATAGGCAAGAGTGTATGTACCTAGCTTCAGAGCTTCTACACCAGAGGGAACTTGTGTCACTCTTCCTGTCTTAATGCTATTCCATCTACATAGGCAAGAGTGTATGTACCTAGCTTCAGAGCTTCTACACCAGAGGGAACTTGTGTCACTCTTCCTGTCTTAATGCTATTCCATCTACATAGGCAAGACTGTATGTACCTAGCTTCAGAGCTTCTACACCAGAGGGAACTTGTGTCACTCTTCCTGTCTTAATGCTATTCCCCCTACATAGGCAAGAGTGACACATCTTCAGTTGAGTTCTATTTTGAGTTGTGTTCTTTTGAAACTAATAGTGCGATATGATCTATTTTTATTTAAATTTTTAACGTCCTTTATTATTAACTCAGAATTTTAGGATGGGTTATCCTATAGGGGTATCACCCTTTTCTATCCAGAATAGGGGGGGATGCCTTTTCTTTTTGGCCCACGACGCTTGGCACTAAATCAACATCTAACAAACTTCATTATTGTTCAGTTTATAGTTTGTTCAGTTTTGAAAAAATAAAATAAATAAATACAAGAAATAAAATAATATAAGAACGTAAGGAATATGGAGTGAGAGTATTTGGTAAACAAGCTTTCTAAGGAGTGATTTTGAGTGGGTTGTTTAGTATCAAGGTTACTAGGGGCAAGAATTCAGGTTGGAAAAGGTGAATGTCAAAGGAATTCAGGCTCGTGACGTAATGATTGGCAGGAACGGGAGGTGTAACATTGCTTAAGGGTTTAGATGGAGTAAACGAACGTGATGGACGTTTCGCGGGGTTTTTTGGTAGTGACAGATCTTCAAAGTCGTGTTTTCCGCGCAAACTGTTAGGAAAGGATTTCGGAATACAACTAAAACATGTTCTTGAGGGAACTGATGGTTGGTGGTGGTTTCAAAATAATTCCTTGTTTTTTGTGGAGTTACATATCTTTTAACTCTATTCGATTTGGAATAGACTTTTCTCGCGTGATATCAACCCGATTGTTACCTAGAGACATGGGCGTATATTGGAAATAATTTGGGGGGGGGAGGGGTTGGCTGAAAGCATTTCCTGGAGGGAGGGCTGGTAGAATTTTGGGGGGTATGGAATACTAACAATCCAAAACTTGGACATGACCAACTAAACTGCTATTACGCCAACTAAAAAATTATCTTTTTTTAACTAAGTGATCTTATTGGGCCTTTTTGCGAAGACCTCGTCCAGTTACTTTGAAGTATCTGTCGTGATTTTAAACAGTGATTCTGGTACTTAAGGATTAGCTTACAGGTTCTTTGCAGGCTATTTATTACTTCTTTACAGGTTATCTAAGGTTACAAACCATAGTACATAAATATAGTAATATAAACTAATACTGTACAGTAAAGAAAAGTATATAAAATCACTGCAATCACTACTTTTTTTTACTACTATATTTATATAATATGGTTTCTAACAAACCGTTAGATATCCTGTATTTGTAAGTAATACCTTTAGGCTTGTAAAGCATAAATGAAAATAAGCAGAATATATTTCAGCGAGCAATATTTATTAATAAAAGGGTTAATATTATAAAAATCAATGGTAATTGTGGAGTTTAGGGGCCACCGATTATTTGTCGCGTGGTTCTATAACGTATTTATTTTTCATTACGGGCATACGTGCTATGCGTTTCTGACTGCTTCGCTCGCTCAAGAAGATACTCATCTAATTTTATTTATTAGCGTACATATGCTTTAGCGATGAATAAACTGAAAAAAAAACCTGTTACAAATATGTGTCACAAAAAAGTGTCCGGTGGCGTTCGCGCATGCGCGTTGGCCATGTACGAAAAAGAAGACTATATGTTATATGATACATTACATAGGTTTGTCGGGTGGAGATGAAGCATATTTATGTTCTTGAATTTCAGCAGAAGGATCTAAACGATTTTTTTTATGACACGTTTTTACCGATCAAATCAAAATTTCGACGAAAGGGGGGGGGTGCTGCTGCACCCCCCTCAGCCCCCCATATATACGTCCATGCTTAGAGAGAAGTCTGACCTCAGTGAAATGTGATACGAGTCGAAGATGTTAATGAAGGTTTAACGTGAAGGACGTGAGATATCTCGTGACACGTGGAAATAGTCCTACCAGGAACAGGATAAGCCAATGGTGGGGTTATTTCCCTATCAAACCCGCCGATAATCCTTATCCAATTGTAGGATTTTAATAATAATAAGCCTGTAGTCGCAAAGGTCCTTCAAGCAGGAGTCGCGTATACTATGAGCAATAATCAACAATGAACCACTTAACTTGATAGAGAACATTTGCTATATTTTAAGGTATAACACAATAAACGGACAATCCATAAGACTTAAAACATTTTCCCTGAAGGCAGATACCATATTGATAAGAACACATGGAATAGGTGTGATTCGGCTAAGAACAACTATCACATTTTCCCTGAAGGCAGATACCATATTGATAAGAACACAGGGAATAGATGTGATTCGGTTAAGAACAACTATCACATTTTCACTGAAGGCAGATACCATATTGATAAGAACACAGGGAATAGGTGTGATTCGGCTAAGAACAACTATCACATTTTCCCTGAAGGCAGATACCATATTGATAAGAACACAGGAAATAGGTGTGATTCGGCTAAGAACAACTATCACATTTTCACTGAAGGCAGATACCATATTGATAAGAACACAGGGAATAGGTGTGATTCGGCTAAGAAAAAAATTGTACAGGATTTAGTACTATTATGAACAGTATAACAGTATTTTATATCGTGTAGGTCATTTACGTCGTGTTAGTGATCGGTCGTGGGCCTGCACCCAAGAATTCTCGTATTCGACCACCAATGGATGCAGACACCATCTAAACGAAACAGCTCATGGGTGCAGGATCCATCGATAAGAAACAGTGGATGTATGGAGTCCCCATCGATACGAAATACCATGGGTGCAGACTCCATCGATACAAAACAGCGCTTGGATGGAGACCCCATCGATATGAAATAACCCATGGGTCCAACCCCCATCGATATGGGCAAACCAAGAGTGCCTCCATTAACAATGAAATGACTCGACTTGAAAATATGTTATAGAAACACGCCCTAATGGTTCATCTTTGTATAAGATTGTTTATTTCCTCAAGAGTATGTCTACCTATTCCATTCGATTAACACAATGCCAATAAGTATTGAATTTCGGTTACACAGGCAAACAAAATAAACAAATTGGTATTTTCCAAAGAGACCATACATATATTCTTATGTATTTCGACAAGCTGAATCCGAATCCGGAGTCCGTTTCACTCAAGCATGACAGGTTTAAGTGCATTTGAAGGTCAAATCTCGTATAAAGTCTTTAAAGAAGAAATAACTACAGCTTTCATGGTTTTGAGTGTCGCTGTATTCCAATCCGAGGTCTGTTTTACCCCATCGGCGTTAAATCCATGTAATTTCAAAGACCATATGTCTATTTTGCAAAATTTAATTTTTGACTGCAGATCAATTGTTAGCAAAACAATTCTTGAAATGACCTTGATTTCGCACCAATGGGGTAAAACAGACTTTGTATTCGAATTCAGCGACCGTCAAAACCATGGAAGCTGTAGTTACTTCTTCTTTAAAGACTTTATACGAGATTTGACCTTCAAATGCCCTTAAACCTGACTTGATGGGATGAAATGGATTCAGATTCAGCTTGTCGAAATACATAAGAATATATGTATGTTTTTGGAAAATACCAATTTTTTTTTTATTTTTTGTGCCTGTGTTATCATAGTACGACATCAGCTGTGAATTCGAGATTCTATGTTAAAGGTAGATACAACGCACTTGTAGCAGTTACAACACAACGAACCAGTTGAAGGAAGTCCTTGACTGATTCAGGCAGTCTACTGACCTCGTGCAGTCCATTTCGTGTTCAGACCCACTGCGCAGGGTACACAGCATCAGCTGGAAATTCGAGATTCTATGTTAAAGGTAGATACAACGCACTTGTAGCAGTTACAACACAACGAACCAGTTGAAGGAAGTCCTTGACTGATACAGGCAGTCTACTGACCTCGTCCAGTCCATCTCGTGTTCAGACCCACTGCGCAGGATACACAACATCAGCTGTTAATTCGAGCTACTATGTTGGAGGTAGATACTACGCACTTGTAGCATTTACAACACAACGAACCAGTTGAAGGAAGTCCTTGACTGATTCAGGCAGTCTACTGACCTCGTGCAGTCCATCTCGTGTTCAGACCCACTGCGCAGGATGCACATCATCAGCTGTTAATTTGAATATATAATACATCAAAAATGTTGAAAGTAACCGAGCAGACAACGTTGTTGTTATTGCTTTGTACAGACTCGGCGTACTAATGCGGACATTGCTTGAGGCTGTGTTCCGCCAAGTATTCCAGGTTCTGACCTTGGCTGGCGGAGATCGCTGACCCGACGTCCTTGCGGGTTAGATGCTCGGCAGGAGTACTGCGCACTTTGATGTACGCTTAGCAAAAATGTGTTGATATCAACATTATGTTACGATGCCTTACAATTTTATTTCATTATGTCGTACCAATAAAAGAAACGAGGTCATATTGTAACAACTTAGGTTTGGAACTTGGAGGACTTGTACACCAGTACTTTATGACAAAACAGAATTGACGATAAAACGTACACTGATTGGCTTGAACATCCCTTACATGTGCGAACTTCTCGCTAAAGGAAGCCAGAACATAGACAGTATCTTAACATATCTACCAATTACAGAATTATACCATCTCATATGAAGGTCTCCCAGGCAGATTAATGTATCAACATTTTTAAGACAGGAATTAAAGCTTATTCATTGTAGCATAAACTTAAATTTTATTTTAATATTATTAATTAATACTTTAAATTGTAATAAATGAATCTTGTTTTCAAATAATGTAATAATAGTCCAGGGTCCATCTGTTTTTACTTTGATGTTGAGGGAGAGCTAGCTACTTTTTGCGGAAATATCTTACGAAGACCTTATATATCAGTAAATCTGGTATGCGTAAATCGAAAAATTTCTGAGAACAATTATTTTTTAAATATATCAAAAAAATTTATTTTTTACTTCGTTCGCTTATAACTTCAAAAGTTTTCACGTCAAAGACCATCCCAAGATGTCCAATGATTTTTAATAAAATCATTTTATCATTTTAATGTTTATTATTCATTTTGTACTTGATTCCCGGCTATGAAATATAGCAAAACGTATGCAAACACAGGGACACATTTATACAGTTTTTTTCGACAATTTAAAATACATTTAGGTTTTTCATATAATAGGCCTAAAATTTCGATTATGTAATAAAACAACCCACTAAATGTTTTAATCGGTTTGATAGTTTTGCACAATAATTTTTCTTTTATTAGCGAATAAATTAACATTCTTCAATATGTTACGAAATCCAAACGACATGCTTTACATATAAAATAAAATAAAAGGATTTAATTCAAGGATTTAAAAAAAAAAAATACAGATTGAAAATCGGTCATTTGGGACGGCTTCAGTATCTCTTTAAAGTTATTAAACTTTAAATAAAAATGAGCAGAAAGAGATAAGAATATTTTTTCTTTAAATTAAAAATATTGTGTTGTGTTGTGGCTAAATGTTTGCATCTTATTTTGAATATAAATACCAATGCATTAGATTGAATCAGCCCTTTCTTCCTGCACTGATGACACGGTGATGAATGATGTAGATCACGTCTGGAGTATAGTAACAGGATACTATGGCGTGTGATGATAGAGTAACATAACAAGGAAACTATGGCGTGTGATGATGATAGAGTAACATAACAAGGAAAAGGCGGCACAAAAATCAAAATGATATAAACAAACAACTCTTATCATTTACAATTTTCCTCAATTACTCGTGCAAACACTTTTTCTCGACTTCTTATTAATAATTCTCGGGAATACACATACAACAAAAACAAGGATGTGTTAACGTACCATAATAATAATAGCAAAGATCTGTAAAATACAGATTCTGGGGGGGGGGGGGGGTAATTTATTAAGGGCCTACCGCCGTGCCTAGGGGTGTAGAATCAAATTTTTATAACCAAGCACCTGGAAAATATTAAGGAAGTATTTGATAAACTAAGAACATACATTAATTAGAACTTATTACTATTAATTTGCCTTAACAATTTATTTTTCTAACTTAATCGAAAAACATTGTGAATTATCATTCTGTTGGGCTAAGCTTCATAAAACTATTCATGGAATACCAAAAAAAATATGAAATAAATGTTTCTATTTGTATCCTCATTTCTATACATTCGTGATATTTCTTTTACTAAATGAAAAAATAATTTCATTTTCAAAACAACATTTTCCTCAGAAATATAATTTCAAAGTTATAGCAAATTTTGGCTTGCAGTTAGTGGCCCATTTTACAAGACAGCCACATTGCATTGCTTTTTGAAAATGTATGGGTATTTTTACCAATTGTCAGAAAAAATCGTCTTGTTTATACTAAATGCACAATGGTTTTACATTTTCCAACTTATCGTATTGTATATACTAGAGGAAATAGGTTTTAAATTTTAAATTGCTCCCAGCACTAGCTATGGACTAAACACATCCTCCCTAATGCAAATCCAGATGTTTCTTATGTACGCCATTGTTCTGATACAACATAGAATAATGTTACGTCTGCATTCGCTCAGGAAATTAATATTCTCATGCATAATTCTCTCTCTCTCTCTCTCTCTCTCTCTCTCTCTCTCTCTCTCTATATATATATATATATATATATATATATATATATATATATATATAAACACACACATTCACATTTTTAAACAACCGAGAGCACTCGAGATGAAGGCGTTGTCATAAACCAGTAGCACTCAACCATAGCAATTTCAGCAGTTAGTCAACAATTTCAAATATATGGATGGTCATTGAAAATGTGGTTTAGTCTGTGAAATATATGGATGGTCATTGAAAATGTGGTTTAGTCTGTGAAATATATGGATGGTCATTGAAAATGTGGTTTAGTCTGTGAAATATATGGATGGTCATTGAATATGTGGTTTAGTCTGTGAAATATTTGGATGGTCATTGAAAATGTGGTTTAGTCTGTGAAAACGTTCTGCAAAAAATAAAGAACCAGAGGAATTTTTCTCTTTCCTTCTGAAGATTGATTTCCACATTGCAACAATTTCGTTATCAATGGGCTGTGAAACGTGAAATCTCTAGTCGGCACTTCCGGCCTGTGTTGACGTCATAAAAGTGTTTCCTCCCCATAAAGGTAGGAAAGAAAAGCGCAAAAACTAGTTTTTTCTTGGGAGTTTTGGATATATTTTCATATATTTTGAGAAATTGGTCGGGGAATCATTGTGCATGTAAAGTATCTATTCGAAAGTTTACTCAAGTTCGTAAAAAGTAGGATTCTTATGCTAAAAATAAATTTTTCTAGAGAATATAGTAAGCTTTCGAATGGTCACTTTCCACTTACCACGATTTCCCATTCGTTTTCGAGATACTTTAGAAAATATACAAAAATCCCAAAACCTCTTATGGATATCAATGAAATATTTTAATTCAACTATTTCCTTAACTCCAAACGGAACCAAAATTTATCTAATTTATCTATCATAGATTATATGAATATCAAACCCCAAACTCAATACAGAAACTAAAAATTAGTTTGGAAATGTAGGTGTTTCAATATTTCTCGAAAGAAGTTACAAATCTCGCTTTAAAAATGGGATCATTCGTTTTTGTAGAAACCTATAAAACGAGTACCATCAAGCATATTAACTCGAAAAAGTAAGCGTTACGATTTGTTTGCGCTAATTTCGCTCCAAAAGCCATTTTCCGGCGGTGGGATTCTGCTGGTTAACAAACGTGCCCTTTCAAATTAAAAGAAATATTTTTGTACCTAATTTCGGCAAAATCGGACTATTCTTGAATGAATGAAATGAATGAATGAAAAGTTTTATTCTTATTCCGGGACAGAAGTCCCATAGGAATAATTTTGAAATTACAAAATAATTTTGAATTTTACGAATAAACTTAAAAACTTATAAATGCTATCAGTATCAGTATATAGTGTACAGCTTCAATATAGACTAGGGGTTGGGTAAAACTTGGAGGGATAGAAGGTGGTGGAAGAGTCGGGATTTAAAGGTTTCTAGGTTGGTAGAATGGCGGACAGACAGAGGTAAGGAATTCCATAGCGAGGTGGCACGGGTGACGAATGATTTTTCGAATATTGCTGTTCGGTGGGAAGGAATATAAAGATCGGAAGGACGAGATCGGGTGTTACGGGAGTGAACCGAGGATTTAAATTTAAGGAGTTGGAAAACATAAGATCTACGGGATTGAATTACTTGGTAAAGGACTGAGCCGAGGAAGTACTGACGACGATAAAGAGGGAATAGCCAATTTAGCTCCTCGTAGAAATGTGATATGTGGGAGTCTCTGGGGATCCCGAGGATAAAACGAATGAAACAGTTCATGAGGCGTTTGAGTTTTGCCTCGAGATCGCCAGAAAGATTGATGCGTCAGAAGCGGAAACTGACATATATATCCGGCATTTCCGGATTGCGTCATGAGGTCATTAGCGCGTTTCCTCCTAGTTTCTAATTCTAGTTATATTATTATTAATATAAGATTGCCAATATACAATCCAATACACTTGAGATAAAATATTCTTTCGATACTATCCTTACAATGTTGTAGCCTGCGTAGTTCCCACAGGGAGTGTATTAATGTTGGAGCCTGCGTAGTTCCCACAGGGAGTGTATTAATGTTGGAGCCTGCGTAGTTCCCACAGGGAGTGTATTAATGTTGGAGCCTGCGTAGTTCCCACAGGGAGTGTATTAATGTTGTAGCCTGCGTAGTTCCCACAGGGAGTGTATTAATGTTGTAGCCTGCGTAGTTCCCACAGGGAGTGTATTAATGTTGGAGCCTGCGTAGTACCCACAGGGAGTGTATTAATGTTGTAGCCTGCGTAGTTCCCACAGGGAGTGTATTAATGTTGTAGCCTGCGTAGTTCCCACAGGGAGTGTATTAATGTTGGAGCCTGCGTAGTTCCCACAGGGAGTGTATTAATGTTGTAGCCTGCGTAGTTCCCACAGGGAGTGTATTAATGTTGTAGCCTGCGTAGTTCCCACAGGGAGTGTATTAATGTTGTAGCCTGCGTAGTTCCCACAGGGAGTGTATTAATGTTGTAGCCTGCGTAGTTCCCACAGGGAGTGTATTAATGTTGGAGCCTGCGTAGTTCCCACAGGGAGTGTATTAATGTTGGAGCCTGCGTAGTTCCCACAGGGAGTGTATTAATGTTGGAGCCTGCGTAGTTCCCACAGGGAGTGTATTAATGTTGGAGCCTGCGTAGTTCCCACAGGGAGTGTATTAATGTTGGAGCCTGCGTAGTTCCCACAGGGAGTGTATTAATGTTGTAGCCTGCGTAGTTCCCACAGGGAGTGTATTAATGTTGTAGCCTGCGTAGTTCCCACAGGGAGTGTATTAATGTTGTAGCCTGCGTAGTTCCCACAGGGAGTGTATTAATGTTGGAGCCTGCGTAGTTCCCACAGGGAGTGTATTAATGTTGTAGCCTGCGTAGTTCCCACAGGGAGTGTATTAATGTTGGAGCCTGCGTAGTTCCCACAGGGAGTGTATTAATGTTGTAGCCTGCGTAGTTCCCACAGGGAGTGTATTAATGTTGTAGCCTGCGTAGTTCCCACAGGGAGTGTATTAATGTTGTAGCCTGCGTAGTTCCCACAGGGAGTGTATTAATGTTGTAGCCTGCGTAGTTCCCACAGGGAGTGTATTAATGTTGGAGCCTGCGTAGTTCCCACAGGGAGTGTATTAATGTTGGAGCCTGCGTAGTTCCCACAGGGAGTGTATTAATGTTGGAGCCTGCGTAGTTCCCACAGGGAGTGTATTAATGTTGTAGCCTGCGTAGTTCCCACAGGGAGTGTATTAATGTTGGAGCCTGCGTAGTTCCCACAGGGAGTGTATTAATGTTGGAGCCTGCGTAGTTCCCACAGGGAGTGTATTAATGTTGGAGCCTGCGTAGTTCCCACAGGGAGTGTATTAATGTTGTAGCCTGCGTAGTTCCCACAGGGAGTGTATTAATGTTGTAGCCTGCGTAGTTCCCACAGGGAGTGTATTAATGTTGGAGCCTGCGTAGTTCCCACAGGGAGTGTATTAATGTTGTAGCCTGCGTAGTTCCCACAGGGAGTGTATTAATGTTGGAGCCTGCGTAGTTCCCACAGGGAGTGTATTAATGTTGGAGCCTGCGTAGTTCCCACAGGGAGTGTATTAATGTTGGAGCCTGCGTAGTTCCCACAGGGAGTGTATTAATGTTGTAGCCTGCGTAGTTCCCACAGGGAGTGTATTAATGTTGGAGCCTGCGTAGTTCCCACAGGGAGTGTATTAATGTTGGAGCCTGCGTAGTTCCCACAGGGAGTGTATTAATGTTGGAGCCTGCGTAGTTCCCACAGGGAGTGTATTAATGTTGGAGCCTGCGTAGTACCCACAGGGAGTGTATTAATGAGACCAACGTGAATCCCGTGATAGAGACGTGATCATGACCAAGTTCATCGTCTCCTGTCCACGTTCCAGCATATCTGGTGGCAATTTGCAAAGGTTCATTAATTAGGAACTAAAACTAGGTATCTTGTGCGAGCATATGTGGTGGCAATTTGCAAAGGTTCATTAATTAGGAACTAAAACTAGGTATCTTGTGCGAGCATATCTGTTGGCAATTTGCAAAGGTTCATTAATTAGGAACTAAAACTAGGTATCTTGTGCGAGCAAAATCAAAGTCATTTTCTTTGTAATGACAATTTCATGTTAATGTTCAATTTGTAAATAACAAGTAAATCAGGGGGTCTCCCGTGGTCTAGTGGCTAGCGCCGTAGATTCATAAGCGGGAGATGGTGGGTTCGATCCCCACTGCCGCCAGAAATTTTCTCATTCCACGGCTCGTTGGGACAATTCGTTGCTTGCTAATATTTTTTAGGTGTTTATATCAAACGTTTTATATAGGATGCTAAAGTATCCAAACAAACTCGCTTCAATTCATTAAAAAAAATAATGACGATGCTCTGTCTGACAAACGGACACCCTACTTTCTTCACAGGCGATAGTCTGCAGCCGGAAATTTTCAATCTAGAACGAAAAACTAAAATAATTCCAAAACAAGAAAGTTAAATCTAGTAAAGTAAGACGGATTTTTAAGAAATATTAATTTTTTCGAAAATGGTGAACAATTTCTATTCGAAAATCGTTATAATTCAATGAATCGAAAAAAAAAAATCCTACGTACTTTTCTAGAAAATACCACGAGGAAGCTGTAGTTAAAATTAGAAGTTGATCGGGCAAAAATTGATGACGCCAGAGTATCGCCCGATTTGAAGTTGATCGAGCTGAAATCGAAGACGCCAGAGTATCGCCCGATTTGAAGTTGATCGAGCTGAAATTGAAGACGCCAGAGTATCGCCCGATTTGAAGTTGATCGAGCTGAAATTGAAGACGCCAGAGTATCGCCCGATTTGAAGTTGATCGAGCTGAAATTGAAGACGCCAGAGTATCGCCCGATTTGAAGTTGATCGAGCTGAAATTGAAGACGCCAGAGTATCGCCCGATTTGAAGTTGATCGAGCTGAAATTGAAGACGCCAGAGTATCGCCCGATTTGAAGTTGATCGAGCTGAAATTGAAGACGCCAGAGTATCGCCCGATTTGAAGTTGATCGAGCTGAAATTGAAGACGCCAGAGTATCGCCAGATTTGAAGTTGATCGAGCTGAAATTGAAGACGCCAGAGTATCGCCCGATTTGAAGTTGATCGAGCTGAAATTGAAGACGCCAGAGTATCGCCCGATTTGAAGTTGATCGAGCTGAAATTGAAGACGCCAGAGTATCGCCCGATTTGAAGTTGATCGAGCTGAAATTGAAGACGCCAGAGTATCGCCCGATTTGAAAAATATAGTTTTGAGAAAAGGACTTTAAGTTTAATGTTCTGAAATGTTCACGGCTATCATATTTGATTTTTTGTCATGATTTCTTGTAATAAAGATAAAAAAATGGGTTTTAATTTTGAAATGTATTAAAGGAGGGCCAAAAAGAAATTTAACAATTATAAAGGGACCTATCGAAGCTCGCTCAAAAAATTATCTTTAAATCAGCACCGCGCTCACTCGGCATCGAGATTTTACTTGGAAAATTGTATTTTTGCCCATTTAATTTTTTTTCTTAACGTAACCACTCTTGGGTATCATTTTTGATTCGTTAAAGAAGAATTTTAGCGCATAAAAATATTTGTAGAAAATATGTTACAAGGGAGAATTACCCCTTATGCGCCATAATAGGAGCAATAATTTCAACAAGGGAATATGTCCTGAAAGAAAACGCCGAATATCGGCTTATCGGGAGGGAAAGTCTGAGGTCGATGCCCGGCCTTTTATCAACAGTGTAAGTCTACACCGATCCTTGGGGTCTTCTTCCGATCGTGTCGGTAGGACCGGCGGCTACTGGAGATCAGAATGTTATTACAAGGGCGGAGGTACCGGCACGCAGGAGTTGCGGAACGCAAGCGGATTACTCGGCAGAGCAATGCCAAGCAATTTAACAGTCACAAAAAGCGCCACGGAAAGAAAAACCATAATTGATAAATCAATCTATCTATCGAACTTTTAAAATGGAGAACTCAACAATTCATAGGTAAAAATAGCGCAAGGTAATAAAACACTTGACGACGTTTTACGTTTCAAAAGTCATACATCACGAATATAATGGTGGTTCATATTTTTAATCCGACAATAATGGTCCATTTTTTTTTTTTTTTTTAATTTCCTACAAAATATCTTGTCTCATTTGAAAATTTTAGCTAACGAGCAAAATCCGTTCACCGTTGCGCTAATTTTTTTCGTTAATATCGTAGCAAGTATGCGTTTTATAGGTTTTTTAACTTAGCAAAACGAAAACAAATCATTTTTAAGGGAATATATGTCAGCGGTTTTTGGGAAACGTGCATACAATGAGTTTTACAAAATAATGTTTCAAGTGTAGGTAATTATCAATTATAATTGTTGATATATATATATATATATATATATATATATATATATATATATATATATATATATATATATTGGTTTATAATATAGCTTTCCGAGCGGAAGCTGAAGAGGCCGAGTGAGTAATTTCCGCTCCTGTACGTTTTCTGCACATTGTGGCGCCAAAAAGCTCACTTTTCTTGATGTTTGGCTTAGCTGGTTTAATTTTTTTTTTTTTAAATATGAATCATAATTTGGTTCTTTGAATAGATAATATCTTTGAATAGATATTATCTATTCAAAGATTTGAAAATGACACTTAGGTTAAGAAAGCTTTTGAAATCCGCTAAGATGAAACACTTTCTGTGAGTCGTGGTTTTTGTTTGTAGTATTTAGGATGAAAAATCTCATGATTATCAGCGCTGTACCATTTGAGCATTCCACGCTGATGAAAATCTATGATCTTGGAATAGGATGGGTTTTTGACATGACATTTTGTTTTGTTTTTTTTTTACCGGGTTTATTGGTTTTGTTTTATTTGATTTAATCTCTTTCTTTCCTTCTTTATTTCTTCTTTTTCCTTTTTTTATTAATTGCGAAGTCTTTGTGTCTTTATTATCTTTATTTTTCTTTCTATTTTATTCACTTGACCCCCTGTCTATATTCTTCTTTTGAATCTAGTCGGTCAACGATCCCTCCAGAGTGTAATAAATCTAGTATTCCTTCGGATGAAAACATCCCCTACAATGAACAATGATTTGATTCCATGAAACTAAAGATGAAGCCTTTATTATGATAATGGTTGTAAAAAGCAGATATATTCTTGAATCTATACAATAGATACAAAGATACGACAAACAAATAGATGATTTTGCTGTTGGAGAGAATATGAAAGGAGGGGGGGGGCTGAAATCCTAGACAGAAATATCAACAAAAACTTCTTGCGCCAGCTTCTTCATCTACAATCTAGAACTACTGTTGGGGTTTTATAGTCCGTTCAGATAGTTGGAGAAGTTCTATTACTCATGCGTGAACTTCTGAGGGAAATTTCCCTCTTACTCTCCATTATATTCGGCCATTTTCAATGGCTTTTAATTAACTAAAATTTATTTAAAACACTATAAAACCTGATTATGTCCCACTAAAACATTTAGACAGCATGTAGCCACCTCAATATTTATATGTCTGTAACAAAGAAATGCGTGGAGAGATAGCTTTATATCTGATTACAGTAACTCTGTAATTCTCAGAGAGTTACAGGTGTACTCAATGCGCCCAACCCTGTCATAATTTCATGACTTCACATTTTCTGTTTATCATTATATTTATTTGTTAATATCTAATATATATTTATGGGAGGTTATCTGAAGGTTATGGCCGGTTAACACCTATGATGATATACACCTGCAAAATATTGTTCTTTGCTGAGTAATTTGTGGACAGAGTGACCTTGTTATCGTATAATAAGATTTATTTCGGCTTTGTGCGATGCCATTAATACTCGGAAAAGTTCTAACTTAGTGAAAATAGTTTTTGTTCAGCTAAGTGTTGATAGGATGCACATGGCTCACCTCGATACTGCTAAGTATAGAGAAAACCCTGTCGTCTTCCTTTGAGGAGTATTCCATTCCTTCTATTGATGGTGTGTACTTGAGGTATTGCAGCAGCCTTACTTCACAAGGGTGAGTGGATAGTTTGTATAATTTAGTGAAAAAATCACTCCTCCATTTGCAATTCACGTCACAGCACCTTCGTCACGACTACGTCATAATCACGTCACTAGAATCCCGTACCACGAACTTCAAGTTTGACAGCATGATGAGCTACAGACCGAATGGAAGCTGCCGCTAGACTGAATCTAGACAGTTATCAGGAGTTAATCCTTCAGGAGTTATAGCTCTTATACTGCTGCAGTATTAATGGAAGTTTTAGTATTACTAATGTCATATGTATACATTTCATGTTACATCTGTTTTTCTTTTTGGTTTTTCTCGTCTTCTCCTCTATCGTTCTCCATCAAAACCAAGTAAATGATAAATCTATAGCCAAGGTTAATTTATTATTGTCTAGCTCAACAAAACTAAAAGCAAAATAATATATACTAATAATATAAATTGAAATTAAACAATGGTTCACAGATACAATCTTTCTTTTATTTTATTTATCTATTTTTCTGTATATTTCTGTACTAGGACAATGGAAGGATTATGTGAGATAGTAAAGGAACTTAAAGCTTTAATTTGCAGTAATACACAGGAAACTAGTAATCAACTAGTTCTAATTAGATCAGAGTTGAATAACGCTTCTTCTAATGTTGAACAAATTAAAGAGCATACCACCTCAATGAACAAGGAGTTCTCGAACATTCTTACAAAAATCAATACCTTGGAGGAAAAATACAAAATGTTGGAAAATAACTTAAAAAACTGGGAACTTAAACTTGAATTATACAAACGGGAGAAAAATCTCAATATTTACAACATCCAGGAATCTTGCTATGGAGAAAAATCTCATCATTTACAACATCCAGGAATCTTGCTATGGAGAAAAATCTCATCATTTACAACATCCAGGAATCTTGCTATGGAGAAAAATCTCATCATTTACAACATCCAGGAATCTTGCTATGGAGAAAATTTTGACTCTTTAAAGAATTATATTACAAAGGTTTTTGCTGAAAAATTAAAATAAATGATTCTGAAATAGATTTTATAAAGCCAATAGGGAAAAAAGATAGTTTAAAAAATCGACCGATTCTATTAAGATTAACAACTGCTAGTCTAAAAAGGAAAATACTCCAATCGAGTAAAATGCTTGCCAAAACAAGAATAATTATATCACCTGATTTTACAAGAGAAACCAGAAATAGTCGGAAGATTCTCATTCCTTATTTAAAAAAAGCTAGATCCCTAAATATGCCGGCTAAACTTATATACGACAAATTGTTCATAGCTAATAAAGTATATACAACTTCAGACGCTCTATGAGGTGTCTTACAGAATATAGTTACGCCTTGTGTGTCCAATGTGCGCAGTATAAAAGATAATGCTTTATCTAGAAAAGCGAGCGAGGGAAGAAAGACGGAAATAAATAAATCAAAAATAAATAAATCACAAACAAAAAACATTATAAAAGTAAAAAAGATAGAAAAGGGAAATATTAAAGAGCGGGAATTTTCAGAGGAAAATACTGGTTCAAATGACTTAGAAATCCCGAACATCACATAGCAATCAAGAAGCTCTGGCGTTATATTCAGAGGAAAATACTGGTTCAAATGACTTAGAAACCCCGAACATCACATAGCAATCAAGAAGCTCTGGCGTTATATTCAGAGGAAAATACTGGTTCAAATGACTTAGAAACCCCGAACATCACATAGCAATCAAGAAGCTCTGGCGTTATATTCAGAGGAAAATACTATTTGAAATGACTTAGAAACCCCGAACATCACATAGCAATCAAGAAGCTCTGGCGTTATATTCAGAGGGAAATACTGGTTCAAATGATTCAGAAACCCCGAACATCACATAGCAATCAAGAAGCTCTGGCGTTACATTCAGAGGAAAATACTGGTTGAAATGACTTAGAAACCCCGAACATCACATAGCAATCAAGAAGCTCTGGCGTTATATTCAGAGGAAAATACTGGTTCAAATGACTTAGAAACCCCGAACATCACATAGCAATCAAGAAGCTCTGGCGTTATATTCAGAGGAAAATACTGGTTCAAATGACTTAGAAACCCCGAACATCACACAGCAATCAAGAAGCTCTGGCGTTATATTCAGAGGAAAATACTGGTTGAAATGACTTAGAAACCCCGAACATCACATAGCAATCAAGAAGCTCTGGCGTTATATTCAGAGGAAAATACTGGTTGAAATGACTTAGAAACCCCGAACATCACATAGCAATCAAGAAGCTCTGGCGTTATATTCAGAGGAAAATACTGGTTCAAATGACTTAGAAACCCCGAACATCACATAGCAATCAAGAAGCTCTGGCGTTATATTCAGAGGAAAATACTGGTTCAAATGATTCAGAAACCCCGAACATCACATAGCAATCAAGAAGCTCTAGCGTTATATTCAGAGGAAAATACTGGTTCAAATGACTTAGAAACCCCGAACATCACATAGCAATCAAGAAGCTCTGGCGTTATATTCAGAGGAAAATACTGGTTGAAATGACTTAGAAACCCCGAACATCACATAGCAATCAAGAAGCTCTGGCGTTATATTCAGAGGAAAATACTGGTTGAAATGACTTAGAAACCCCGAACATCACATAGCAATCAAGAAGCTCTGGCGTTATATTCAGAGGAAAATACTGGTTCAAATGACATAGAGACCCCGAACATCACATAGCAATCAAGAAGCTCTGGCGTTATATTCAGAGGAAAATACTGGTTGAAATGACTTAGAAACCCCGAACATCACATAGCAATCAAGAAGCTCTGGCGTTATATTCAGAGGAAAATACTGGTTCAAATGACTTAGAAACCCCGAACATCACATAGCAATCATGAAGCTCTGGCGTTATATTCAGAGGAAAATACTGGTTCAAATGACTTAGAAACCCCGAACATCACATAGCAATCAAGAAGCTCTGGCGTTATATTCAGAGGAAAATACTGGTTCAAATGACTTAGAAACCCCGAACATCACATAGCAATCAAGAAGCTCTGGCGTTATATTCAGAGGAAAATACTGGTTCAAATGACTTAGAAACCCCGAACATCACATAGCAATCAAGAAGCTCTGGCGTTATATTCAGAGGAAAATACTGGTTCAAATGACTTAGAAACCCCGAACATCACATAGCAATCAAGAAGCTCTGGCGTTATATTCAGAGGAAAATACTGGTTCAAATGACTTAGAGACCCCGAACATCACATAGCAATCAAGAAGCTCTGGCGTTATATTCAGAGGAAAATACTGGTTCAAATGACTTAGAAACCCCGAACATCACATAGCAATCAAGAAGCTCTGGCGTTATATTCAGAGGAAAATACTAGTTGAAATGACTTAGAAACCCCGAACATCACATAGCAATCAAGAAGCTCTGGCGTTATATTCAGAGGAAAATACTGGTTCAAATGACTTAGAAACCCCGAACATCACATAGCAATCAAGAAGCTCTGGCGTTATATTCAGAGGAAAATACTGGTTCAAATGACTTAGAAACGCCGAACATCACATAGCAATCAAGAAGCTCTGGCGTTATATTCAGAGGAAAATACTGGTTCAAATGACTAAGAAACCCCGAACATCACATAGCAATCAAGAAGCTCTGGCGTTATATTCAGAGGAAAATACTGGTTCAAATGACTTAGAAACCCCGAACATCACATAGCAATCAAGAAGCTCTGGCGTTATATTCAGAGGAAAATACTGGTTCAAATGACTTAGAAACCCCGAACATCACATAGCAATCAAGAAGCTCTGGCGTTATATTCAGAGGAAAATACTGGTTCAAATGACTTAGAAACCCCGAACATCACATAGCAATCAAGAAGCTCTGGCGTTATATTCAGAGGAAAATACTGGTTCAAATGACTTAGAAACCCCGAACATCACATAGCAATCAAGAAGCTCTGGCGTTATATTCAGAGGAAAATACTGGTTCAAATGACTTAGAAACCCCGAACATCACATAGCAATCAAGAAGCTCTGGCGTTATATTCAGAGGAAAATACTGGTTCAAATGACTTAGAAACCACGAACATCACATAGCAATCAAGAAGCTCTGGCGTTATATTCAGAGGAAAATACTGGTTCAAATGACTTAGAAACCCCGAACATCACATAGCAATCAAGAAGCTCTGGCGTTATATTCAGAGGGAAATACTGGTTCAAATGATTCAGAAACCCCGAACATCACATAGCAATCAAGAAGCTCTGGCGTTATATTCAGAGGAAAATACTGGATCAAATGACTTAGAAATCCCGAACATCACATAGCAATCAAGAAGCTCTGGCGTTATATTCAGAGGGAAATACTGGTTGAAATGACTTAGAAACCCCGAACATCACATAGCAATCAAGAAGCTCTGGCGTTATATTCAGAGGGAAATACTGGTTGAAATGACTTAGAAACCCCGAACATCACATAGCAATCAAGAAGCTCTGGCGTTATATTCAGAGGAAAATACTGGTTCAAATGACTTAGAAATCCCTAACATCACATAGCAATCAAGAAGCTCTGGCGTTATATTCAGAGGAAAATACTGGTTCAAATGACTTAGAAATCCCGAACATCACATAGCAATCAAGAAGCTCTGGCGTTATATTCAGAGGAAAATACTGGTTGAAATGACTTAGAAACCCCGAACATCACATAGCAATCAAGAAGCTCTGGCGTTATATTCAGAGGAAAATACTGGTTCAAATGACTTAGAAACCCCGAACATCACATAGCAATCAAGAAGCTCTGGCGTTATATTCAGAGGAAAATACTGGTTCAAATGACTTAGAAACCCCGAACATCACATAGCAATCAAGAAGCTCTGGCGTTATATTCAGAGGAAAATACTGGTTCAAATGACTTAGAAACGCCGAACATCACATAGCAATCAAGAAGCTCTGGCGTTATATTCAGAGGAAAATACTGGTTCAAATGACTTAGAAACCCCGAACATCACATAGCAATCAAGAAGCTCTGGCGTTATATTCAGAGGAAAATACTGGTTCAAATGACTTAGAAACCCCGAACATCACATAGCAATCAAGAAGCTCTGGCGTTATATTCAGAGGAAAATACTGGTTCAAATGACTTAGAAACCCCGAACATCACATAGCAATCAAGAAGCTCTGGCGTTATATTCAGAGGAAAATACTGGTTCAAATGACTTAGAAACCCCGAACATCACATAGCAATCAAGAAGCTCTGGCGTTATATTCAGAGGAAAATACTGGTTCAAATGACTTAGAAACCCCGAACATCACATAGCAATCAAGAAGCTCTGGCGTTATATTCAGAGGAAAATACTGGTTCAAATGACTTAGAAACCACGAACATCACATAGCAATCAAGAAGCTCTGGCGTTATATTCAGAGGAAAATACTGGTTCAAATGACTTAGAAACCACGAACATCACATGGCAATCAAGAAGCTCTGGCGTTATATTCAGAGGAAAATACTGGTTCAAATGACTTAGAAACCCCGAACATCACATAGCAATCAAGAAGCTCTGGCGTTATATTCAGAGGAAAATACTGGTTCAAATGACTTAGAAATCCCGAACATCACATAGCAATCAAGAAGCTCTGGCGTTATATTCAGAGGAAAATACTGGTTCAAATGACTTAGAAACCCCGAACATCACATAGCAATCAAGAAGCTCTGGCGTTATATTCAGAGGAAAATACTGGTTCAAATGACTTAGAAACCCCGAACATCACATAGCAATCAAGAAGCTCTGGCGTTATATTCAGAGGAAAATACTGGTTCAAATGACTTAGAAACCACGAACATCACATAGCAATCAAGAAGCTCTGGCGTTATATTCAGAGGAAAATACTGGTTCAAATGACTTAGAAACCACGAACATCACATAGCAATCAAGAAGCTCTGGCGTTATATTCAGAGGAAAATACTGGTTCAAATGACTTAGAAACCACGAACATCACATGGCAATCAAGAAGCTCTGGCGTTATATTCAGAGGAAAATACTGGTTCAAATGACTTAGAAACCCCGAACATCACATAGCAATCAAGAAGCTCTGGCGTTATATTCAGAGGAAAATACTGGTTCAAATGACTTAGAAATCCCGAACATCACATAGCAATCAAGAAGCTCTGGCGTTATATTCAGAGGAAAATACTGGTTCAAATGACTTAGAAACCCCGAACATCACATAGCAATCAAGAAGCTCTGGCGTTATATTCAGAGGAAAATACTGGTTCAAATGACTTAGAAACCCCGAACATCACATAGCAATCAAGAAGCTCTGGCGTTATATTCAGAGGAAAATACTGGTTCAAATGACTTAGAAACCACGAACATCACATAGCAATCAAGAAGCTCTGGCGTTATATTCAGAGGAAAATACTGGTTCAAATGACTTAGAAATCCCGAACATCACATAGCAATCAAGAAGCTCTGGCGTTATATTCAGAGGAAAATACTGGTTCAAATGACTTAGAAACCACGAACATCACATAGCAATCAAGAAGCTCTGGCGTTATATTCAGAGGAAAATACTGGTTCAAATGACTTAGAAACCACGAACATCACATAGCAATCAAGAAGCTCTGGCGTTATATTCAGAGGGAAATACTGGTTCAAATGACTTAGAAACCCCGAACATCACATAGCAATCAAGAAGCTCTGGCGTTATATTCAGAGGAAAATACTGGTTCAAATGACTTAGAAACCCCGAACATCACATAGCAATCAAGAAGCTCTGGCGTTATATTCAGAGGAAAATACTGGTTCAAATGACTTAGAAACCCCGAACATCACATAGCAATCAAGAAGCTCTGGCGTTATATTCAGAGGAAAATACTGGTTCAAATGACTTAGAAACCACGAACATCACATAGCAATCAAGAAGCTCTGGCGTTATATTCAGAGGAAAATACTGGTTCAAATGACTTAGAAACCACGAACATCACATGGCAATCAAGAAGCTCTGGCGTTATATTCAGAGGAAAATACTGGTTCAAATGACTTAGAAACCCCGAACATCACATAGCAATCAAGAAGCTCTGGCGTTATATTCAGAGGAAAATACTGGTTCAAATGACTTAGAAACCACGAACATCACATAGCAATCAAGAAGCTCTGGCGTTATATTCAGAGGAAAATACTGGTTCAAATGACTTAGAAACCACGAAGATCACATAGCAATCAAGAAGCTCTGGCGTTATATTCAGAGGAAAATACTGGTTCAAATGACTTAGAAATCCCGAACATCACATAGCAATCAAGAAGCTCTGGCGTTATATTCAGAGGAAAATACTGGTTCAAATGACTTAGAAACCACGAACATCACATAGCAATCAAGAAGCTCTGGCGTTATATTCAGAGGAAAATACTGGTTCAAATGACTTAGAAACCACGAACATCACATAGCAATCAAGAAGCTCTGGCGTTATATTCAGAGGGAAATACTGGTTCAAATGACTTAGAAACCCCGAACATCACATAGCAATCAAGAAGCTCTGGCGTTATATTCAGAGGAAAATACTGGTTCAAATGACTTAGAAACCCCGAACATCACATAGCAATCAAGAAGCTCTGGCGTTATATTCAGAGGAAAATACTGGTTCAAATGACTTAGAAATCCCGAACATCACATAGCAATCAAGAATCTCTGGCGTTATATTCAGAGGAAAATACTGGTTCAAATGACTTAGAAACCCCGAACATCACATAGCAATCAAGAAGCTCTGGCGTTATATTCAGAGGAAAATACTGGTTGAAATGACTTAGAAACCCCGAACATCACATAGCAATCAAGAAGCTCTGGCGTTATATTCAGAGGAAAATACTGGTTGAAATGACTTAGAAACCCCGAACATCACATAGCAATCAATTAGCTCTGGCGTTATATTCAGAGGAAAATACTGGTTCAAATGATTCAGAAACCCCGAACATCACATAGCAATCAAGAAGCTCTGGCGTTATATTCAGAGGAAAATACTGGTTCAAATGACTTAGAAATCCCGAACATCACATAGCAATCAAGAAGCTCTGGCGTTATATTCAGAGGGAAATACTGGTTCAAATGACTTAGAAACCCCGAACATCACATAGCAATCAAGAAGCTCTGGCGTTATATTCAGAGGAAAATACTGGTTCAAATGACTTAGAAACCCCGAACATCACATAGCAATCAAGAAGCTCTGGCGTTATATTCAGAGGAAAATACTGGTTCAAATGACTTAGAAATCCCGAACATCACATAGCAATCAAGAAGCTCTGGCGTTATATTCAGAGGAAAATACTGGTTCAAATGACTTAGAAACCCCGAACATCACATAGCAATCAAGAAGGTCTGGCGTTATATTTAGAGGAAAATACTGGTTCAAATGACTTAGAAACCCCGAACATCACATAGCAATCAAGAAGCTCTGGCGTTATATTCAGAGGGAAATACTGGTTCAAATGACTTAGAAACCCCGAACATCACATAGCAATCAAGAAGCTCTGGCGTTATATTCAGAGGAAAATACTGGTTCAAATGATTCAGAAACCCCGAACATCACATAGCAATCAAGAAGCTCTGGCGTTATATTCAGAGGAAAATACTGGTTCAAATGACTTAGAAACCCCGAACATCACATAGCAATCAAGAAGCTCTGGCGTTATATTCAGAGGGAAATACTGGTTCAAATGACTTAGAAACCCCGAACATCACATAGCAATCAAGAAGCTCTGGCGTTATATTCAGAGGAAAATACTGGTTCAAATGACTTAGAAACCACGAACATCACATAGCAATCTAGGAGCTCTGGCGTTATATTCAGAGGAAAATACTGGTTCAAATGACTTAGAAATCCCGAACATCACATAGCAATCAAGAAGCTCTGGCGTTATATTCAGAGGGAAATACTGGTTCAAATGACTTAGAAACCCCGAACATCACATAGCAATCAAGAAGCTCTGGCGTTATATTCAGAGGAAAATACTGGTTCAAATGATTCAGAAACCCCGAACATCACATAGCAATCAAGAAGCTCTGGCGTTATATTCAGAGGAAAATACTGGTTCAAATGACTTAGAAACCCCGAACATCACATAGCAATCAAGAAGCTCTGGCGTTATATTCAGAGGAAAATACTGGTTGAAATGACTTAGAAACCCCGAACATCACATAGCAATCAAGAAGCTCTGGCGTTATATTCAGAGGAAAATACTGGTTCAAATGACTTAGAAACCACGAACATCACATAGCAATCAAGAAGCTCGGGCGTTATATTCAGAGGAAAATACTGGTTCAAATGACTTAGAAATCCCGAACATCACATAGCAATCAAGAAGCTCTGGCGTTATATTCAGAGGAAAAAAATGGTTCAAATGACTTAGAAACCCCGAACATCACATAGCAATCAAGAAGCTCTGGCGTTATATTCAGAGGAAAATACTGGTTCAAATGACTTAGAAATCCCGAACATCACATAGCAATCAAGAAGCTCTGGCGTTATATTCAGAGGAAAATACTGGTTCAAATGACTTAGAAACCCCGAACATCACATAGCAATAAAGAAGCTCTGGCGTTATATTCAGAGGAAAATACTGGTTCAAATGACTTAGAAACCCCGAACATCACATAGCAATCAAGAAGCTCTGGCGTTATATTCAGAGGAAAATACTGGTTCAAATGAATTAGAAACCACGAACATCACATAGCAATCAAGAAGCACTGGCGTTATATTCAGAGGAAAATACTGGTTCAAATGACTTAGAAACCCCGAACATCACATAGCAATCAAGAAGCTCTGGCGTTATATTCAGAGGAAAATACTGGTTCAAATGACTTAGAAACCCCGAACATCACATAGCAATCAAGAAGCTCTGGCGTTATATTCAGAGGGAAATACTGGTTCAAATGACTTAGAAATCCCGAACATCACAGAGCAATCAAGAAGCTCTGGCGTTATATTCAGAGAAAAATACTGGTTCAAATGACTTAGAAATCCCGAACATCACATAGCAATCAAGAAGCTCTGGCGTTATATTCAGAGGAAAATACTGGTTCAAATGACTTAGAAACCCCGAACATCACATAGCAATCAAGAAGCTCTGGCGTTATATTCAGAGGAAAATACTGGTTCAAATGACTTAGAAACCACGAACATCACATAGCAATCAAGGAGCTCTGGCGTTATATTCAGAGGAAAATACTGGTTCAAATGACTTAGAAATCCCGAACATCACATAGCAATCAAGAAGCTCTGGCGTTATATTCAGAGGGAAATACTGGTTCAAATGACTTAGAAACCCCGAACATCACATAGCAATCAAGAAGCTCTGGCGTTATATTCAGAGGAAAATACTGGTTCAAATGATTCAGAAACCCCGAACATCACATAGCAATCAAGAAGCTCTGGCGTTATATTCAGAGGAAAATACTGGTTCAAATGACTTAGAAACCCCGAACATCACATAGCAATCAAGAAGCTCTGGCGTTATATTCAGAGGAAAATACTGGTTGAAATGACTTAGAAACCCCGAACATCACATAGCAATCAAGAAGCTCTGGCGTTATATTCAGAGGAAAATACTGGTTCAAATGACTTAGAAACCCCGAACATCACATAGCAATCAAGAAGCTCTGGCGTTATATTCAGAGGAAAATACTGGTTCAAATGACTTAGAAATCCCGAACATCACATAGCAATCAAGAAGCTCTGGCGTTATATTCAGAGGAAAATACTGGTTCAAATGACTTAGAAACCCCGAACATCACATAGCAATCAAGAAGCTCTGGCGTTATATTTAGAGGAAAATACAGGTTCAAATGACTTAGAAACCCCGAACATCACATAGCAATCAAGAAGCTCTGGCGTTATATTCAGAGGAAAATACTGGTTCAAATGACTTAGAAACCCCGAACATCACATAGCAATCAAGAAGCTCTGGCGTTATATTCAGAGGAAAATACTGGTTCAAATGACTTAGAAACCACGAACATCACATAGGAATCAAGAAGCTCTGGCGTTATATTCAGAGGAAAATACTGGTTCAAATGACTTAGAAACCCCGAACATCACATAGCAATCAAGAAGCTCTGGCGTTATATTCAGAGGAAAATACTGGTTCAAATGACTTAGAAACCCCGAACATCACATAGCAATCAAGAAGCTCTGGCGTTATATTCAGAGGAAAATACTGGTTCAAATGACTTAGAAACCCCGAACATCACATAGCAATCAAGAAGCTCTGGCGTTATATTCAGAGGAAAATACTGGTTCAAATTACTTAGAAACCCCGAACATCACATAGCAACCAAGAAGCTCTGGCGTTATATTCAGAGGAAAATACTGGTTCAAATGACTTAGAAACCCGAACATCACATAGCAATCAAGAAACTCTGGCGTTATATTCAGAGGAAAATACTGGTTCAAATGACTTAGAAACCCCGAACATCACATAGCAATCAAGAAGCTCTGGCGTTATATTCAGAGAAAAATACTGGTTCAAATGACTTAGAAATCCCGAACATCACATAGCAGTCAAGAAGCTCTGGCTTTATATTCAGAGGAAAATACTGGTTCAAATGACTTAGAAACCCCGAACATCACATAGCAATCAAGAAGCTCTAGCGTTATATTCAGAGGAAAATACTGGTTCAAATGACTTAGAAACCCCGAACATCACATAGCAATCAAGAAGCTCTGGCGTTATATTCAGAGGAAAATACTGGTTCAAATGACTTAGAAACCCCGAACATCACATAGCAATCAAGAAGCTCTAGCGTTATATTCAGAGGAAAATACAGGTTCAAATGATCCAGAAACCCCGAACATCACATAGCAATCAAGAAGCTCTGGCGTTATATTCAGAGGAAAATACTGGTTCAAATGACTTAGAAACCCCGAACATCACATAGCAATCAAGAAGCTCTGGCGTTATATTCAGAGGAAAATACTGGTTCAAATGACTTAGAAACCCCGAACATCACATAGCAATCAAGAAGCTCTGGCGTTATATTCAGAGGAAAATACTAGTTGAAATGACTTAGAAACCCCGAACATCACATAGCAATCAAGAAGCTCTGGCGTTATATTCAGAGGAAAATACTGGTTCAAATGATTCAGAAACCCCGAACATCACATAGCAATTAAGAAGCTCTGGCGTTATATTCAGAGGAAAATACTCGTTCAAATGACTTAGAAACCCCGAACATCACATAGCAATCAAGAAGCTCTGGCGTTATATTCAGAGGAAAATACTGGTTGAAATGATTCAGAAACCCCGAACATCACATAGCAATCAAGAAGCTCTGGCGTTATATATAGAGGAAAATACTGGTTCAAATGACTTAGAAATCCCGAACATCACATAGCAATCAAGAAGCTCTGGCGTTATATTCAGAGGAAAATACTGGTTCAAATGACTTAGAAACCCCGAACATCACATAGCAATCAAGAAGCTCTGGCGTTATATTCAGAGGAAAATACTGGTTCAAATGACTTAGAAACCCCGAACATCACATAGCAATCAAGAAGCTCTGGCGTTATATTCAGAGGAAAATACTGGTTCAAATGACTTAGAAATCCCGAACATCACATAGCAATCAAGAAGCTCTGGCGTTATATTCAGAGGAAAATACTGGTTCAAATGACTTAGAAACCCCGAACATCACATAGCAATCAAGAAGCTCTGGCGTTATATTCAGAGGAAAATACTGGTTCAAATGACTTAGAGACCCCGAACATCACATAGCAATCAAGAAGCTCTGGCGTTATATTCAGAGGAAAATACTGGTTCAAATGACTTAGAAATCCCGAACATCACATAGCAATCAAGAAGCTCTGGCGTTATATTCAGAGGAAAATACTGGTTCAAATGACTTAGAAACCCCGAACATCACATAGCAATCAAGAAGCTCTGGCGTTATATTCAGAGGAAAATACTGGTTCAAATTACTTAGAGACCCCGAACATCACATAGCAATCAAGAAGCTCTGGCGTTATATTCAGAGGAAAATACTGGTTCAAATGACTTAGAAACCCCGAACATCACATAGCAATCAAGAAGCTCTGGCGTTATATTCAGAGGGAAATACTGGTTCAAATGACTTAGAAACCCCGAAGATCACATAGCAATCAAGAAGCTCTGGCGTTATATTTAGAGGGAAATACTGGTTCAAATGACTTAGAAACCCCGAACATCACATAGCAATCAAGAAGCTCTGGCGTTATATTCAGAGGAAAATACTGGTTCAAATGATTCAGAAACCCCGAACATCACATAGCAATCAAGAAGCTCTGGCGTTATATTCAGAGGAAAATACTGGTTCAAATGATTCAGAAACCCCGAACATCACATAGCAATCAAGAAGCTCTGGCGTTATATTCAGAGGAAAATACTGGTTCAAATGACTTAGAAACCCCGAACATCACATAGCAATCAAGAAGCTCTGGCGTTATATTCAGAGGGAAATACTGGTTCAAATGATTCAGAAATCCTGAACATCACATAGCAATCAAGAAGCTCTGGCGTTATATTCAGATGAAAATACTGGTTCAAATGATTCAGAAACCCCGAACATCACATAGCAATCAAGAAGCTCTGGCAATATATTCAGAGGGAAATACTGGTTGAAATGACTTAGAAACCCCGAACATCACATAGCAATCAAGAAGCTCTGGCGTTATATTCAGAGGAAAATACTGGTTCAAATGACTTAGAAACCCCGAACATCACATAGCAATCAAGAAGCTCTGGCGTTATATTCAGAGGAAAATACTGGTTCAAATGACTTAGAAACCCCGAACATCACATAGCAATCAAGAAGCTCTGGCGTTATATTCAGAGGAAAATACTGGTTCAAATGACTTAGAAACCCCGAACATCACATAGCAATCAAGAAGCTCTGGCGTTATATTTAGAGGAAAATACTGGTTCAAATGACTTAGAAACCCCGAACATCACATAGCAATCAAGAAGCTCTGGCGTTATATTCAGAGGGAAATACTGGTTCAAATGACTTAGAAACCCCGAACATCACATAGCAATCAAGAAGCTCTGGCGTTATATTCAGAGGAAAATACTGGTTCAAATGATTCAGAAACCCCGAACATCACATAGGAATCAAGAAGCTCTGGCGTTATATTCAGAGGGAAATACTGGTTCAAATGATTCAGAAATCCCGAACATCACATAGCAATCAAGAAGCTCTGGCGTTATATTCAGAGGAAAATACTGGTTCAAATGATTCAGAAACCCCGAACATCACATAGTAATCAAGAAGCTCTGGCGATATATTCAGAGGGAAATACTGGTTGAAATGACTTAGAAACCCCGAACATCACATAGCAATCAAGAAGCTCTGGCGTTATATTCAGAGGAAAATACTGGTTCAAATGACTTAGAGACCCCGAACATCACATAGCAATCAAGAAGCTCTGGCGTTATATTCAGAGGGAAATACTGGTTCAAATGACTTAGAAATCCCGAACATCACATAGCAATCAAGAAGCTCTGGCGTTATATTCAGAGGAAAATACTGGTTCAAATGACTTAGAAACCCCGAACATCACATAGCAATCAAGAAGCTCTGGCGTTATATTCAGAGGGAAATACTGGTTCAAATGACTTAGAAACCCCGAAGATCACATAGCAATCAAGAAGCTCTGGCGTTATATTCAGAGGGAAATACTGGTTCAAATGACTTAGAAACCCCGAACATCACATAGCAATCAAGAAGCTCTGGCGTTATATTCAGAGGAAAATACTGGTTCAAATGATTCAGAAACCCCGAACATCACATATCAATCAAGAAGCTCTGGCGTTATATTCAGAGGAAAATACTGGTTCAAATGATTCAGAAACCCCGAACATCACATAGCAATCAAGAAGCTCTGGCGTTATATTCAGAGGAAAATACTGGTTCAAATGACTTAGAAACCCCGAACATCACATAGCAATCAAGAAGCTCTGGCGTTATATTCAGAGGGAAATACTGGTTCAAATGATTCAGAAATCCTGAACATCACATAGCAATCAAGAAGCTCTGGCGTTATATTCAGAGGAAAATACTGGTTCAAATGATTCAGAAACCCCGAACATCACATAGCAATCAAGAAGCTCTGGCGTTATATTCAGAGGAAAATACTGGTTCAAATGACTTAGAAACCCCGAACATCACATAGCAATCAAGAAGATCTGGCGTTATATTCAGAGGAAAATACTGGTTCAAATGACTTAGAAACCCCGAACATCACATAGCAATCAAGAAGCTCTGGCGTTATATTCAGAGGAAAATACTGGTTCAAATGACTTAGAAACCCCGAACATCACATAGCAATCAAGAAGCTCTGGCGTTATATTTAGAGGAAAATACTGGTTCAAATGACTTAGAAACCCCGAACATCACATAGCAATCAAGAAGCTCTGGCGTTATATTCAGAGGGAAATACTGGTTCAAATGACTTAGAAACCCCGAACATCACATAGCAATCAAGAAGCTCTGGCGTTATATTCAGAGGAAAATACTGGTTCAAATGATTCAGAAACCCCGAACATCACATAGGAATCAAGAAGCTCTGGCGTTATATTCAGAGGGAAATACTGGTTCAAATGATTCAGAAATCCCGAACATCACATAGCAATCAAGAAGCTCTGGCGTTATATTCAGAGGAAAATACTGGTTCAAATGATTCAGAAACCCCGAACATCACATAGTAATCAAGAAGCTCTGGCGATATATTCAGAGGGAAATACTGGTTGAAATGACTTAGAAACCCCGAACATCACATAGCAATCAAGAAGCTCTGGCGTTATATTCAGAGGAAAATACTGGTTCAAATGACTTAGAGACCCCGAACATCACATAGCAATCAAGAAGCTCTGGCGTTATATTCAGAGGAAAATACTGGTTCAAATGACTTAGAAATCCCGAACATCACATAGCAATCAAGAAGCTCTGGCGTTATATTCAGAGGAAAATACTGGTTCAAATGACTTAGAAACCCCGAACATCACATAGCAATCAAGAAGCTCTGGCGTTATATTCAGAGGAAAATACTGGTTCAAATGATTCAGAAACCCCGAACATCACATAGCAATCAAGAAGCTCTGGCGTTATATTCAGAGGAAAATACTGGTTCAAATGATTCAGAAACCCCGAACATCACATAGCAATCAAGAAGCTCTGGCGTTATATTCAGAGGAAAATACTGGTTCAAATGACTTAGAAACCCCGAACATCACATAGCAATCAAGAAGCTCTGGCGTTATATTCAGAGGGAAATACTGGTTCAAATGATTCAGAAATCCTGAACATCACATAGCAATCAAGAAGCTCTGGCGTTATATTCAGAGGAAAATACTGGTTCAAATGATTCAGAAACCCCGAACATCACATAGCAATTAAGAAGCTCTGGCGTTATATTCAGAGGAAAATACTGGTTCAAATGACTTAGAAACCCCGAACATCACATAGCAATCAAGAAGCTCTGGCGTTATATTCTGGAATTGTCAGGGCTTAGAAACCCCGAACATCACATAGCAATCAAGAAGCTCTGGCGTTATATTCAGAGGGAAATACTGGTTCAAATGACTTAGAAACCCCGAACATCACATAGCAATCAAGAAGCTCTGGCGTTATATTCTGGAATTGTCAGGGCTTAGAAACCCCGAACATCACATAGCAATGAAGAAGCTCTGGCGTTATATTCAGAGGGAAATACTGGTTCAAATGACTTAGAAACCCCGAACATCACATAGCAATCAAGAAGCTCTGGCGTTATATTCTGGAATTGTCAGGGCTTTGGAAATGTTCTAAATCTAGTCCAAACTTCACTAAATGAAATAAGGCAACCAAACATAATATGCACAATAGAAACGTGGCTCGTGGAGCCTCCAAAAGATGTTTATATTTTGCAAGGGTATAAGGTAGTATCTAGGAATGCTGTTGAAGATAAGACTCGAGACAGGGCACGTGGAGCTCTGCCAATGTTTATAGATTCATCGTATAATTATAAACTAATAGATGATTCTAGGTTCTGGCTTATTTCTAAAGTATCAAATAGGTGTCGATCAGATATATTTGGATGTTTCTATCTAAGATATAATCTACAGTTGGACTATGTTGCTTAATTATTAGAATATCTATCTAAAATAATAGAAAAATACTCAGATTTAGATATTTATTTAGGTGGCGACTTAACTTTATCAACTCATTAAAAATAAGAGATTATGTTATAAATGATTGAGTTATTGGTATAAATAGCTAACTTAGGAATTAAGTGAACTTTATGAATGAATAAAACTAAATAAATAAATATATATTACAGAAATTAAGTGCTATACACCAATTAAAAATAATAAAACTAAATAAATAAATTGAGGCGAATGAAAAATTATTTTATAATCATCCATGTAATGTATTAGTAAATGAAGTAGGAAAGTAATAATTAAAAACATTTAGTTTAAAAGTCTTTGTTAGATTTAGATTAGAAGATTGTTATTTATTATTAACTGATAATTACTTTTTGATACTTTTACTTATGATAAGGTTATATATATATTTTTTTTGTATTTTTACAAAGACATGATAATTTTTTGTATATTTTTGTATTAAGAGATGATAACCTCCACTATGTAATGTGAAACATTCACAAATACAATTTTTTTTCTTCTTTTCTTCTTCTTTTTCTTCTATATTCATTTGTTCTTTTTCATATTATTCGAGTTTCCTAGTTATTATGGATTTTTTTTTATTTGTTTATTTGAAATCTGTACATAAATTAATAGTACAATCGTCAAGTTTGTTGACACAGATAATATATACAAGTTGATTAAAACGGTAAAATTAAAACAAAATAAAAATAATGAAGAATTTGGAAGAAGCCAACCATTGATGGTACTTCCTGAGGCGGGTAAACAAACGTTTTAATGATAAAAATAGGATCGTCTATGTGAGTTTATCTTGGGGCCACTGTCTTTTAAGCCTCCTGGGAGGATTGTCTGGATGGGATTGGGAAGATAAGGACAGACCTTCAGGATTAGGATGGTGAGACAATTTGTAGTGGAACATTTGGAATCGGGTTTTAGCAAGATCAAGGACAAATTGAATGTTAAGGTCATTGTGTAGGGTTTTGTTGGATACGTAGAAAGGGGCATTTATAATTTTACGGAGGATTTTTGACTGGAATGCCTGTATTCTGTTGATGTTTGATGTTTTTGCAGTACCCCAGAGTTCAAGTCCGTATGTCCATATTGGTCGAATGATTGTTTTGTATATTGTAAGTTTGTTCTGTGTCGTTAACTTAGACGAGGGTCCAAGAAGTCGTCTAAGTAGTCCGTATCTTTTGTTCAGTTCTTGTCTTTTCAGTCTCGTGTGAGGGTTCCATGTCAGTCGGCTGTCAAGGTATAATCCTAGATATCGAACCTCGTGAGATACTGGAAGTGGAGTGTTTTTGAGGTAGACAGAAGGGCATGATCTCCGGTTGAGAGTGAATGTAACCTGTTTACATTTCTCTGGATTGAATTTTATCCTCCACTTTTCGCTCCAATGTTCTATTGCGGTGAGATGTTCCTGCAGGTGTTGGGATGCAACTGAAGGATCAGGGGAAGTTGATAGGATGGCAGTATCATCTGCGTAGGTTGTTAGTAGGGTTTGGGGGTGTGGGGGGATATCCGCAGTGTAAAGGAGGAAAAGGAGAGGACCAATAATACTCCCTTGGGGAACTCCAGGATTTATGGAACAGGTCGGGGAAAAAGCTGCGCCTTGTTTGACTTGAAAGGATCTATTTGATAGGTAGGATTTGAGGACTAGGAAATAGGATAATGGATTTTAAAAATGGTTGAGAAACCTCCCATCAGGAAACGAGTCTGTCGAGGAATTTTAGGAAAATTATTTTATTTTTAATATTAGAATTTTAATATTTTGTTTATTTTTTCATATATTCTATATTAATGAATTCGAAAGAGTGTTTATATTTGATTGAATTTTGAAGTGCAGTTTTATTGTCCAGATCATCTTCAACCATATATATATACACATATTATTTTTAGTCCAGTATGTTTATAATGGGATTAACGTAATGTACAGTAAAAAGAGCAATTCAATAAAAATTGAAGATGTGCACTTTGTTAATGTATGTTTGCTGTTATCAGGTATTGAAGATGTGCACTTTGTTAATGTATGTTTGCTGTTATCAGGTATTGAAGATGTGCACTTTGTTAATGTATGTTTGCTGTTATCAGGTATTGAAGATGTGCACTTTGTTAATGTATGTTTGCTGTTATCAGGTATTGAAGATGTGCACTTTGTTAATGTATGTTTGCTGTTATCAGGTATTGAAGATGTGCACTTTGTTAATGTATGTTTGCTGTTATCAGGTATTGAAGATGTGCACTTTGTTAATGTATGTTTGCTGTTATCAGGTATTGAAGATGTGCACTTTGTTAATGTATGTTTGCTGTTATCAGGTATTTATCAGTGTAAACATGTACACGTGCTGAAACAATAACATTCAAAACACAATGACTGCAAATTTACATCATCCGTAATCCTGACATAATGCAAGAATTCAGCTACGTCAAATAGACGTCATCAAATTCGTTACATATCTCTTGGAGCTCCTAATCGACGAGAATATTTCTTTGAGTAGCGTCGTATTTTTAAAACACATTTATCCAAATGGGAACTTTTATATTTCATGTTCTGGAGGATCAGAGTACAAAAAAGATTTTATTATGTATTCTCGCCGTTAAGGGTTTGGATTCTAGGACCCCTTCTTTACAGTAGGGACAAATGGCCAAAAAGCCAACAAGAAAAAAATTGAATACTTTTTGATCGACTGATCCCATCGAATTTTGGTTTATCTCATTCGATTTAAAATAACAAAATACATTGGAATAAATATGTGGATCTGTTCAGCTCAGCACTAACAATTTGCAATTTGGAGCCAAAAATACCTGGTTCAAATACCGCTACATTCATTTTAGCGGGTTTTCTCTTTCATCCCGTCCACATTACCGCATTTGGTAGTTTGACCTTAAGACTGAATACAAAATCAGATTATACTTATTATCAATTTAAATATTTTTTTTAATGCTTTTAGAAATCGTCCTATGAACTGAATTTTCCTATTTTAATTTTTTTCATTCGATTCTTAGTGTAAATTTATTACGCAATACAATCACTCTTAAAACGTTAATTTTAATTTCATTATAAAAATACAAATAATGAAAATTGTAATTTGTAATCGAATTAACAAAAAAAAAACTTTTTTTTAATATTATGCAATAAATTTGACATAAATTACAAAACCTACTACTAGGGTAAATGGAATTCTAGTAATTTTTTTCTCTTATATTTCCCTGTCTTAGATAAGTGAGGAGTCTGGACGTGATTCTTTAGGTTTTTAAAGGTTCCCTGAAGAGGCACCGAAAGGATACGAAACATGTAGGGAAGAAATAAAGTTATTAGAACTATTTAGACAAATGTTTTATTTGATGGCCTTCCACCAATAGCAAAAATTCGAAAACTCAGGTAAAGGGTCAGCTTAATATCAGTAATGTAATTTTTTTGTAAATTTAGAAGGAATTTAGCTTCATAAAATATTCATTAAAGTCCATTTCTTCCGAAAATTCTATAATCCTTAAGTACATATATTACAGTTTCTAATTACTTGAAATGACATTCTCTGTAAAATCGCCATTATGGATGGAGTGATAATTGGCTTCTAGTTATGGATATTCAAAAGACATTGGCCTAGAGATCTGCTGCAGTGACCAAGTAAAGTGTTAGCAATGGCTTTCTCTTCCTTCAATGTCTGTGGCTCATCGATCTCTCTTCGACTCCAGCCACTGGTCGGAGCAGAAGGGGCACCTTTCAACGTCATCTGAGCGTCTTTCTGACGTTAATCGAGGATGAAGTTGGGAGGCCTTGAGCACAGAACCTTCATATTGTATCATTCATCATATTACCAGATGTATTTATATACAGGATGGAATAATCAATAAAGAAATATATATAAGTTATGGATATATATCTTTCAATAATACACGCCCCGAAGGACTTATGAATGAAATAGGTTAATTATAATGAATGAATGGGACAGGGGAACAAATACACTATCGGGATGAATGGTCTATATACAAACATGAGCCACTGATAAGAATTGATAAGCCACTCGCAGATAACAATATTATACGCCTTTATCCACAAACAAATACCACAATTTTCTCAATTATTTCCATTATTCTTGGGTAATTTTTTTTTTTTTTTTTTTTTTTTTTTTTTTTTTTTTTTTTTTTTTTTTTTTTACGGCGCATCTACATCTAGGTCATTAGCGCCGACATCCAGGGTGCAGGGAGGAATTTTACCAGCGAGCCCTGAGATGAGAAAATTCCTGCCGGAGGTGGGAATCGAACCCACGATCTCCCGCTTATGAATCCAAGGCGCTAGCCACTAGACCACGGGAGACCCCTCATGGGTAATGATGAATATTAAATTACAAAACTGTTATCAGCTATTTACAAAAGAAATATGTATCTACATATTTTTTTATTTTCACTTATTTCCCAAAATATATCTAATTTCTTTCTTGGTTCGGTGAGGCACAAGGTAACCTTTTTCAAACTACTTTATTTTTTAATCACGCCCGACATGTTTCGTGCCTTGGTCAAAAATCTTCAGGTGCTGTTCCAGTTATGTAGTCCTCCCCTTTATGTTTTCTCTATGGACGCTGGTGTAAAACGCTTTACACTTTGTGCACTGTACAAAGGAGACCTTTTTATACAAATTCTCTGAACATAAGGATAGCAGAAGACGAACGTTGTTTTTGGAAGAATATATATATATATATATATATATATATATATATATATATATATATATGTGTGTATATATATATATATATATATATATATTACGCAAAAAACCTGAGTTTTAAAAAAAAATATCAATATTTTTTGCATACCGTAGAGACGATATCAAGCTGAAATGTAATCAGACTAGGATAGAACGTCATCTCCAAGTTTCTATCATCTCTAGGCAGCGAATATTAAAATTCTGATGGAATTCATTGATATTATGCAGCAGTGCAATTTAAGAATTTCAATCTCGTGAGATTACGGCTAGATACGGTCCAATTTAATTCCATCGTGCTCCTGGCAGATTTCTTATACGGCTGTTATGGCTTATCAAAGAATGCACAAAACTTCAAGGCCCAGTTTCATATTAATATTGTGGATAACAAGTAATTCACAATTTTCCCCCTGAATATATTGCATATACATGTCACAACTCTATTTTTCAAACCGGCTAAAGAAATAATCCTTTTGACACATTTTCATTTACAAAAAAAAAAAAAAAAAAGAAAAAAAAAAGAAATGACAAGAAACATAAACCTCTATGGGCATTTCTAAATGCGAGTAAATAGTAACATTAAATTTTATTACACTATATAAAATGTGATTCCAAATAAAAGGTTCTACCAAAATGTTTCCAAAATAGTTTTGAGATGACAAGGCTTAAGACCCTTCACCATGAAACTTAGATTAAGAGATTCCAGGTTTTATTTATCCAAGAGAAGGTGAGATTAACTATTTTCACTCTGAAAAATTAATAAAAAATAAATAGTTTGCCCATTTTTTAGGAGCATTACGTCATTATTTTTAAGAGAACTGTACAAAATTTGGGAATATATAGTGTTAAATAGAAAATTGAATACTTATTATGATTTAATATAAATACCTTTAACTATAACGTTCAGAAAGATAAAGAAATCTGTACTTAACCTATAAGATCAGGGTTGAGGGCAGCTGCTTACCTGGAAAAACATAAAAATACATTATGATCTGTAATAATTTAATTCATTACACTTAGTTATCTGATTATTTTTACATGTCTTAAAGCTTCCATGTTACCTTTTTAACTCTTCAATTTATTTATTCTACTAATATACACACATTTATGAAAGTTCTAAAAGTTTCTTCAAACTTGGGTGATAGAAGATTTGGCATTCTGAATAAATGCCTGAAATGGACATCATAACAATGTGCACCTACACAGGCACACAAATATACACATATTGGGCCGATAAACATATTTATATGACTTAGATGCCTTTAACCGAGATTACGACGAGAATTTTAGTAAACAATTACTTCGGATGATTTGAGGTTACTGATTATTTTAAAACTATATTTTCCATTAGTTTTCAATCATATGTGGCGGGTTTTGTTACAATAAAACAAAAATTACGGTCGTTAGAGGCATATTTATACTCTACCCAAGAGGCATGATATAGTCCAAGAGCTGGTAACCGAACGTTTCATGAAGTGTTTTAGGCACCTTGAAATTTTTCTGTAATGTATCTCTTAGGTAGATAAGAAGGTAAATATGCGTTAGTTAGACTTGAACACCAGGTACTGCGCACAGGGGAAAGGTGCAAAAAAATATTTCTCAAAAATAGAGTTTTATTCAGAAGCCAACTATCATTAATGTGAAATTAAGGCAATTTTACAATGAGGCAACACTTTTATTATTCATCTAAAATTGCCTTAATTTGCCATTTTCTTTTGACATTAATGCTATTTGGCTTCTGAAAAAAACAACACTATTTTTGGGCAATAATTTGTAGCACATTTCCCCTATGCGCAACACATATTTACCTTCTTACCTACCCAAGAGATACATTATAGCAAATTTTCAAGGTGCATAAAACACTTCATGAAAAGTGCGTTAACAGCTCTCCGACTTATGTTAAATTATCCTTAATCGCTTGTTGAACTGTCGAATCTTGCGGGATCTTATTGAGTTTTAAATAACTATTCCTTTCGAAGAAGTTGAGCTGGGCTTCCCGCTTACAAAGTGCTTCTCAAGAAAATATGGTTTCTCCAAGAACTGGGGTTTTTATTATGCGGGTTAGGTTTTATTTTGTAATAATCATTTGACTATCAGGTCATAAAAGGAAACTTAAAATATATTGATGAATTTTAATTATATAATAACAATGAGGATTCAATTTTACTATCGCAATTCATTACAATTAACTTATTTTATTTTTTACATGAGTTCTTTATGGGGGGCGAGGTTAGCTCAGTGGTAGAGCACTGGACTAATAGGGGGCGAGGTTAGCTCAGTGGTAGAGCACTGGACTAATAAGCTGGGGGCGAGGTTAGTTCACTGGACTAATAAGTTGGAGGACCTGAGTTCAAATCCCGAGCAAGCACTTAAGATTTTTTCTCCTAGTGTCTTCGTTCATGGGTTGAATTCGGCCTACCTGACCGTCCCTAGGGCAACCCAGCCTTTGGTGCAACCCAGCCTTTGGGCTATGGGTACCTTGGGTGCTAATGACTAGCAGTTGAAGCAGCCAAGAGGAAAATCAGGCGGTTGGAGCATAGTACTGACCATACTATCTCCCTAGTGTGCCGTATGATCATGAATCAGATATATGCCCCTCAGGGCCCCCGTGGCCTGTTATGGGACTGATTTTTTTTTCAAAAGTTTTTTAAAAATTATTGGGAATAATAAAGTTACCAACAGAAGATTTTTCTAATAATCTAGTTGACTGTTTTGCATTATAGTGGTACTTTTCATATTACCTTTGTATATATACAATGGCCTATGTACTCAAAAAGTTCCAAGTTTAGAAAAATCCCCAGCTAAAAAAATTCCAAGCCCCATGGGAGGAAATCAAATTTTAAAAATTTGTCTTTTAAACCTCTAAAGGAATAATGATGTTATGGAACCACGCTAAGATGACGCAGATCCATCGAATTGTACTTTTCCATCTTGACAATGACACGACAGTTCTGCTCCCTATGGGCACGTGCCTGAATTACGTAAGCAGTATTTTTCACGTGTCAAGGCTGAGACCATGGACGGAGTCTTTTAGAATCAAAATAGTTTAATTGCAGTGTAATTATTATTGTAGTAGGTTGTAAACATTGTACACCCGTTGGTAGGTAATGAAAAGGCCGATCTCTTGGCGTGTTTCCTTAGAATGGTTACTTATGAAAGAATGGAAAAGAAACTGATAACATTTCACAATCAATAAAAATAAATGAAACACTTCTAGATGTTGAAGAACCGCCTTCACTGATTGAGAGGTACGAATCTAAGTCAATAAGTCAAACCTATGAAGTTACCAAGAGTAATCAATAATCGGCTATACCTTTTACTTGAGAGTTAATATGAATAGTTACCAAGATTACTAGGCAGTCACCAAGCCTTTACTCCAAAGTTAACAAGATTACCCGACACTTACTACGATTAATCGACGGTTACCAGGATTACTCGACGGTTACCAAGATTAGTCAATGGTTACCAAGATTAGTCAACAGTTTCTATGATCAATCGAGGGTTACCAGGATTACTCGACGGTTACCCAGATTAGTCAATGGTTACCAAGATTAATCGACAGTTTCTATGATCAATAGAGGGTTACCATGAATACTCGACGGTTACCAAGATTAGTCAATGGTTACCAAGATTAATCGACCATTTCTATGATCAATAGAGGGTTACCAGGAATACTCGACGGTTACCAAGATTAGTCAATGGTTACCAAGATTAATCGACAGTTTCTATGATTAATCGAGGGTTGCCAGGATTACTCGACCGTTACCACGATTACTCGACAGTTTTGTTTTTTTTAGTTATTTATTAATTTTAGGTACTTCTACTGCCGAGGTCATTAGCACTACTCGACAGTTATCAAGATAATCGACAGTTATCAATATTACTCGACAGTACCAAGATTAATTGACAGTAACCAAGATTACTTGACAGTTAGTACGACTAATCGACGGTTACCAAGATTACTCGACTGCTCCCGTGATTACTTGACCGTTACCAAGAACGATTGACAGTTACCAAGATACATCGACAGTTACTACGATTACTCGACAGCTCCCGTGATTACTAGACCGTTACCAAGAATGATTGACAGTTACCAAGATTATTCGACAGTTACTACGACTAATCGACGGTTACCAAGATTAATCGACAGTTTCTATGATCAGTAGAGGGTTACCAGGAATACTCAACAGTTATCAATATTACTCGACAGTACCAAGATTACTTGACAGTAACCAAGATTAGTCGACAGTTTCCATGATTAATCGACCGTTACCAAGAATGATTGACAGTTACCAAGATTATTCGACAGTTAGTACGACTAATCGACGGTTACCAAGATTACTCGACTGCTCCCGTGATTACTCGACCGTTTCCAAGAATGATTGCCAGTTTTCAATATTACTCGACAGTACCAAGATTACTTGACAGTAACCTAGATTACTCGACAGTTCCCATGATTACTCGACCGTTACCAAGAATGATTGACCGTTACCAAGATTATTCGACAGTTACTACGACTAATCAACGGTTACCAAGATTACTCGACAGTTACCAAGATTACTCGACAGTTTCTATGATTAATTAAGGGTTACCGAGATTACTTGACAGTAATGAAAATTAATCGACAGTTACCAAGATTACTCGACAGCTTCGATGATTACTCGACCGTTACCAAGAATGATTGACAGTTACCAAGATACATCGACAGTTACTACGATTACTCGACAGCTCCCGTGACTACTCGACCGTTACCAACAATGATTGACAGTAACCAAGATTACTACGACTACTCGACGGTTACCAAGATTACTCGAAAGTTACCAAAATTACTCGACAGTTTCTATGATTACAACATCTATGATGATAACATCTTGGCTAATGTTGCACGCATTGGTAAGTCAGGTCCTGTTTTGCTTGGGTGTTGTTATTAAGTGGCCGCCAATATAAGGTTGTCTAGTATAGTGTTGTATTTATATAAACATATCAATTACAGCACCTGTTGTATATCTAACCCAGGTTTGTTTGGGATTACCAATGATTTTATACCTTATTTTGGGGAAGATAAAAATAAAATTAGTTTTTCCTACCTATTTCAGTGTCCTGCTCCCTGGGAAGTCACTCTCCTTCCACCTATTTCAACACTATTGTATTCGAATAATTTCAATATTTTTATAGCCTGATTATTCGAAAGGGTTTACGAGCAAATTACCGAAAATTATTACTTGCTAAAGTGATAGTTTGTGGGCACATGTCGTTCCTTTATTGACGTCAATGGCTAGTGAAAACTGTCAAAACACTTTTACTGCACTGACGTCAAACCCTTACTGTGTTTGACTTTTTTTAACGCGCTCCAAAGATAACGACAAATAATACAAAATATCCGTTTTTCATCGATAAATGAAAGGTCAAAAATTCTAAATTTAATCGATCTAAATCCTCAGTAATTGTAAACTATTCGATTAAATGCTTTTTTTTAGAGGAGCTTTAGAAACATCGTGAGAAGTCACACACAAATATATATACTTCAGGATAAAAATCTATCTCGTCCCCATATATATATATATATATATATATATATATATATATATATATATATATATATATATATATATATATATATACATATATATATATATATATATACATATATAGATGTATATATATACACACATATATATACATATATTCCACTTTTTCTTGCTTCTTTTTCTGGCAGGGGGTCAATAAAGTAGCAGGCGTCACAGAGGGTCAGGACTCAAGCTAGACAACATGATATATATATATATATATATATATATATATATATATATATATATATATATATATATATATATGGGGACAAGATAGATTTTTATCCTGAAGTGTCGTCGGTCGGAGGTTGGATCCGGTGACCCAGATCGTCCCTAGGCTCACCCAGCCTTTAAATCATTCATTAATGGGTACCTCAGGCGTGCAAAGGGGAAACTCAGGCGACCGGAGCATAGTTCTAACCATACTATCTTCCTAGAGTTCCGATTGGTCAATAATCAGATACCCCTATTGTATCTGCTTCTCTGGGTCCTTGTGGCAATCCAGGTCACGTGATTTTATACATGTATATATATATATATATATATATATATATATATATATATATATATATATATACACACATAGAGGGTATGACGTATATGCGGGCCACAATTAAAATATCTTTTAAGCCGTTAGAGATCGGAAAATTGCAAAGGACAAAACTCGCAGCTCTTATCGAGGATATTCAAAAGCGTTTTTCAGAATAAAAAAAAAAATTAGTTTTGAACGCGAACGCAGAAGTTGGCGTTTCCCCCTTCCCGACATTTTTTAAGCATTTTTGACTACTTTGAGGGCGGTAGATATCAAATCTACAATTGTGACATTGAAAATAGGTACGAATTTGGTCGCCAATTTGTCGCTAAATAGTATGCGAAACAAAAATCAAAAATATTCATATTCCTTTATTTCTTACTGAGTAGTTTTGAAAATATTATTGAAATTTTGAGGTAGTAAGATAATGCCGACATTTGTGCGAGTGCTAAATAATTATAAATGAATATTGAAATTCAATTCATTATCAGTCTATCTAGAAGTCGAAGCACAAAAAAAAAATGATCTGTCAAGGTTTTCTCGAATCCTTTTCTTCGTATTTTTTTTTTCTTATTCAAGCGATTATAGTTCTAGCCCTACAGTATGACTTATATAAAATTCGAGTCAAATAAAATAAATGTATTGTAAACACCACATGTGGCTTTGAAAAAAAAAAACTTCTGATTGTGACCCCAATCGGTAGGGGTTTTAAATACATCCTACGGTGGTTGGTGAGGGCTTTGTAAGGACTAAGTGACCCGGAGAACATGTAACATGTTACATTCTAAGGTTTGTTTCATTGAAGATGGCCGAGTAACATCATAGACCTTGTGTTTCTAGGACAACGAGACCTTGACATCATCTCCGTTCATACAATCGGAGTGAAACAGAAACATCTTACTAATTCTGAAACACTGGTTCGTTTACATGAACATCAATATATTCTCGTTTTGGGGTTAGATGAATTAATAAAGGCCGTAGCCGGGTAAGCATGTGGTGTCGGCCCTAGAAAGGTTTTTGCTTGAAATTTGGAGGATCAAACTAGTCCCTTAAAAGTGGCCTAAAGCCAAATCACACACGCAAAAAACACAGATCCGGCCCGGTGTAGCGTGAAGTAATCCATTGAAAATGCTGGTGTGATTGTTTCACCGAGGCCCGGCCAGGACTCGACACGGTCGAGCGTGAATCAGCCTTTATCGTATTCTGAAACCTTCGCTTATTTAAATAGAAAAGGGCGGATTACAGACATTCAATGATTCTTAGTAGGATTACTTGTTTTATTTATACTATTTATTAACTTGATTCAGTGAAACTCAGACGTCACACACTTCGCTAATAATAGGATTAATCTAAACAATAACCATTGATAAAACGAATAATAATGGCCTAGCTGTCGAACCACCTAAAAAAAAAAAAAAAAAAAAAAAAAAAAAAAAAATCGATTGATAATACGGATAATAATGTTTATCAACAAACATTTTATACATAGTCGAAAATATATATATATATAATTAATTATTAAATTACAATTAAATATAACCCTCTTGCTTTTCCATAATATATGCCAAAATAGAATCGATTTTTTTTTACTATGGCGTACCGCTTGGAGCGTCATGAAAAAAATTGAGGTAGTACAGGGATGGTAAGAGAATTTTCACAAAAAGTTTGGTGATTGTACCAAAACGGATACTCCATAAAAAAAAAAATTAAACAATAAACATTCTGATCCGACAACTCAATCCTAAGATATAAAAAATCAAAGGAATTTCGATTTTCTTTTTTTTATTCGACGGGGGGCGTGAATTCAGAGCTGAAAATTTGGCTTTAGGCCACTTTTAAGGGACTAGTTTGATCCTCCAAATTTCAAGCGAAAACCTTTCTGGGGCCGACAACCCATGCTTACCCGGCTACGGCCTTTCAAAAAATTGTCCTCAAATTTATTGATACTGATTAGTAGCATCACAAATAACTATCTTATTGTAAGAACCTGATATATTCTTGTATACTATAGATACAAAGATACAGCAAACAAATAGATGATTTTGCTGTAGGAGAGAATAGGAAAGGAGAACGGACCCTGAAATCCTAGACAGAGATATAAACAAACACTTCTTGTGCCAGCTTCCTCATCTACCCAATTTTCTGGTATTCGCTTATATCTCGAAAACCCTTGGTCCTAACGACATGACCATCCTACATCAAATGAAAGCTGATTCAATTTGCTACAAGTTCAACCCAATCATGTTTTTCGAATTATCTTTAGTTTTCGAGATATCCGCTCTAGAATGTCGGTAATTTGGGGGAAAAAAAATACTTTTGCGCATATATTTTGCCCTTTTTGATCGGATAACTCTTCATCAATGCACCCAAGAAATGAAGACCGGTTATAGAGTTGTAGAGCATGGCATTCCCTTCAATAATTTTCCTTCAAACGTTAAAACAATTTCAGTGTTTATCGTGAAATTTGGAGAAAACAAGTCGACTGATGAATCTTCCAATTCACCATTTCCAGTCAACCTATTGTCAGAGATATGCTTCATGAATATCACAAAAAGCGAAAAAGCAAGATATAAACGAAAAATGGGACCTTTTACCCCCCCCCCCCCCCTCCCACAGGTTAAAAGGCTACGGGGGGCATTTTCGATATGTTCACCACCTAAATGGCCCAAGGAAAGTTACGATGTCAAAAATTGTACCCCAAACATTTCCATCGATACTGTTCGTTACCTGGATTAAGGGGTTTATAGTCCGGTTAGATAGACGGAGAAGTTCAATTACGCTTGCGTGGAATTATTACTGATACTTTTCACGTTCCCATAAAAAAAAAAAAAAAAAAAAAAAATGATGATTTGATGGAATCATAAACATATATTTAATTTCGCTAAAGTAGAAACTACAAAAAATTAAATAAACCAGATAAAACGCAAAATCTAAGCTTTCGAATTTGCGTTTACTACGATTTCTCAAACAGTTTCGATATATATGAGATTACATCCGAAAATCACAAGATAAATCTACATTTAGAGCGGTTCCTCCCTCCCTCCATAGGGAGGAAACCCGCCTATAGGGTTGACCTCACGACGCAATCCGGAAGTACGGACACGAAAAATTCATGTTTCAGATCCCATTGATCAAGAATATAACGGTGGTTCAAATTTGTATGTATGTATTATCATGGGCGTATATAAGGGGGGGCTGAGGGGGATGCAGCCCCCCGAAATTTTGATTTGAGGGTAAAAACTTGTCGTAAAACCCTTAAAAATAAATTAAATAAGATCACTTAAATATTTTATTTTACGTGTAATAGCGTTTTAGTTGCCTAAAACTATTCCAAGCTATAAATTTTTAGTATTCCATATATATATATATATATATATATATATATATATATATATATATATATATATATATATATATATATACGTTATATACATATACCGTTATACATACACATATAACCGGCGTTATTTCGTGATTTGCAATTCCGGATTGCGTCATAAGGTAAACCTCATAAGCGGGCTTCCTCCCTAAGGAGGGAGGGAGGAACCACACTAAAATGTAGTTACATTAAACAAACGACCATACACGGACTATATCTATTTCGCAATATTAACGCTCAACGATTTCCTCTAGACAATAATCATATTTGTATTTTCCTTCTGCATCAAGAAGGAAGAGACTTGAGAGTGTTTTTGTTGCAAAATAAGACCCAAGCTATATAAAAACCAGTTCCAGGAGAAACCATCATTTCTTTACTTTGCTTTTTGTTCGGTTTTTTTTTTCTGGATAATTGATTTCCCAAGAAGCACTTTCTAAGCGGGGAAGCCCAGCTGAGCTTCTTCCAAACGAACAGTCATTCTTAACTAAAACAGATTGTGTAAGATTCGAAAGTAATATTCGGTCTTTAGCACGCTTTTACTTATCCAGAATTGCTTAAATCCACTAGTCTTGGGAAAAAAATCATGAAGAATGATGAATAATGAGCAAATCTGTTATTTCACTCAAAATAATGAATAATTTTTATTCTTTATTCAGTCAATTCAATGAATAAAGTAACGGGGTCTTTTTGCGAAGACCACATCCAGTTACTTTTGAAGAAGCAGTAGTGATTGTATCAGTGATTCAGCGCATGCGCATATCTCCTTTGCCTTCCTATTGGAGGATTCCGATGACCAATTGCTTTGGTTCTTGCTGGGAGTAAAGTAACCTTCAACAGTGAATTAGCTTTTGTGTATGAAAAAGCTCTGTTTATGTTAGTGAGAAAAATGAGTCTTTTACAATTCGTTCGCGATGTTCCTGACAAAGAAAAAGGGTTTGGTTTCTTACTCGGAAAAATTAATGGAATTTTATTAATTTTAGCGAGTTGGATAGACTAGAGTCGGTAAAATTAATGTAATTCTATTAATTGCGAGTTGGATTGACTAGGGTTTTGATATCTTCTTGAGCGAGCGGAAACGCATAGCATGTAATACCTAATAAATGTAAAATATCCAAAAAAGAGAGAGAAAACGATTAAAATATGTTTGTTCACAAATAACTTGTTTGTTATCCTTCATAACCTGCAAAACAGTCAACTTTAATGCTTAATAACTTATTTCATAGTTGAGAGAATTGATTTTGATCATATTAACCTTTTTATTAATAAATATTGCTTGCCATTATCTAATATGAATTATAACCGTAGATAACGAGTCAAGAAGTAGTAGATAACCAGCAAAGAACCTATAAGCTAATCAGTAAGCTTATCAGCGAGTACGAGTAACTGTTATAAATCACTACTGCTACTTCAAAAGTAACTGGATGTGGTCTTCGCAAAAAGACCCAAGTAACGTTTTATTTTTATTCATTATTACAATGATTTATTGATTGAAGGTTATTTATGCGAATGAAACAATTCTTGGCATGAAATCGATTTATTTTACTGACATTTTACGTTAAATTCAAGTAATTTAGTTTAACAATTTTTTCTAATAAAAATTACTAAACATTTTCTTACTTTTAATCACAATTATTTAAGTAATGTTGTTAACCGAACTTAAACAATTTGAGTTTGTTGTTCCATGAACATTATTTAAGTAATATTGTTAACCGAACTTAAACAATTTGAGTTTGTTGTTCCATGAACATTATTTAAGTAATATTGTTAACCGAACTTAAACAATTTGAGTTTGTTGTTCCATGAACATTATTTAAGTAATATTGTTAACCGAACTTAAACAATTTGAGTTTGTTGTTCCATGAACATTATTTAAGTAATATTGTTAACCGAACTTAAACAATTCGAGTTTGTTGTTCCATGAACATTATTTAAGTAATATTGTTAACCGAACTTAAACAATTTGAGTTTGTTGTTCCATGAACATTATTTAAGTAATATTGTTAACCGAACTTAAACAATTTGAGTTTGTTGTTCCATGAACATTGAATAAATGTAGAAAAATAATGAATGAAAAATGAAAAATAATTAATTATTCATTAAATAATACAAAAAAGAAATCAGTCAATGAATAACAATAAATTAATACATTTTTATTCAATAAAAAATTATTGAACAATGGGCCAAACCTGGTATTCATAGAATAAAAAAATAATTGGATAAATAACTTATTTAATGAATAAATTATTATTCAATAAAATTTTATTTGAATGATTATTGAATAAACAATTTTTTGTATAATGCCCTACTCTGATATCCACTATCAATCAATTAATACTATCAACCAGGGGTCGAAATCATTTTTAACTTTTATTTTTGTAAAGTATTTTTTAAACTGTTACTTTTATTGTTATTTTTAAATTTTTGGGCACACCCAATGAGTTCTTAGATAGTGTAGGGACTGTTATCTATCTTCCAATCCTAAAAATGTGTAGGTCTGAAATCGGCCATATTACTATCATAAGTCACGCGCGAAAATTTGAATTTCTCAATATGATTGTTGAACATAAAATCTCTTCGATACACCTATGAATGGACAAATATATATATATATATATATATATATATATATATATATATATATATATATATATAAAATATTTCCAAATGTCTGTTGGGAGAACGTAGTTTCTGTGAATCGGACTTATTTATTGATTTAGAGCAGGGGTCGAAAATAATGGTTAACTTTTATTTTAAACAGTTATTTCTTAAACGTTTACCTTTATTTCCATTTTTAAAAAAAAGTGAAAGTACGAAAATAACTTTTTGGTGTTGTAACTTCAAAAAAAATGTTATACTGTTATTTTTCAACTTAAAAAATTAAAGTTGTTAAGTAATTGTTATTAAAATACCTACTTAAAAGGTAAAATTTTAAAGCAATAAATTAAAGCTACTAATGTTTATTTTTTGTTATGTATCAACAAATATATTTCAGTAAATAAAATACAAAAATAAAAATACATGTTTAAATAAATAACATTTCGCTTATTTTGAAGAATTAATTAAATGCCAATAATAATTTATCATGAAAGTTGATGTAACTTAGATTTATAATGATTTAATATATACTTTAGGGTTGGAAAGGCTCTTTCAACACTTACTAGTGTGGCTGGGCTGAGGGTGTAGGATAAGTCCTAGTTAATATAGCTATGGAAGTGTGGATTTTCTTTCGCACTAATAGATACTTTAGGGTTGAAAAGGCTCTTTCAACACTTACTAGAGTGGCTGGACTGGGGGTGTAGGATAAGTCGTAGTTAATATATACTTTAGGGTTGAAAAGGCTCTTTCAACACTTACTAGAGTGGCTGGACTGGGGGTGTAGGATAAGTCGTAGTTAATATATACTTTAGGGTTGAAAAGGCTCTTTCAACACTTACTAGAGTACCTGGGCTGGGGGTGTAGGATAAGTCGTAGTTAATATATACTTTAGGGTTGAAAAGGCTCTTTCAACACTTACTAGAGTGGCTGGGCTGGGGGTGTAGGATAAGTCGTAGTTAATATATACTTTAGGGTTGAAAGGGCTCTTTCAACACTTACTAGAGTGGCTGGGCTGGGGGTGTAGGATAAGTCGTAGTTAATATATACTTTAGGGTTGAAAAGGCTCTTTCAACACTTACTAGAGTGGCTGGGCTGGGGGTGTAGGATAAGTCGTAGTTAATATATACTTTAGGGTTGAAAAGGCTCTTTCAACACTTACTAGAGTGGCTGGGCTGGGGGTGTAGGATAAGTCGTAGTTAATATATACTTTAGGGTTGAAAGGGCTCTTTCAACACTTAATAGAGTGGCTGGGCTGGGGGTGTAGGATAAGTCGTAGTTAATATATACTTTAGGGTTGAAAAGGCTCTTTCAACACTTACTAGAGTGGCTGGGCTGGGGGTGTAGGATAAGTCGTAGTTAATATGTACTTTAGGGTTGAAAAGGCTCTTTCAACACTTACTAGAGTGGCTGGGCTAGGGGTGTAGGATAAGTCGTAGTTAATATATACTTTAGGGTTGAAAAGGCTCTTTCAACACTTACTAGAGTGGCTGGGCTGGGGGTTTAGGATAAGTCGTAGTTAATATATACTTTAGGGTTGAAAAGGCTCTTTCAACACTTACTAGAGTGGCTGGACTGGGGGTGTAGGATAAGTCGTAGTTAATATATACTTTAGGGTTGAAAGGGCTCTTTCAACACTTACTAGAGTGGCTGGACTGGGGGTGTAGGATAAGTCGTAGTTAATATATACTTTAGGGTTGAAAAGGCTCTTTCAACACTTACTAGAGTGGCTGGACTGGGGGTGTAGGATGAGTCGTAGTTAATATATACTTTAGGGTTGAAAGGGCTCTTTCAACACTTACTAGAGTGGCTGGACTGGGGGTGTAGGATAAGTCGTAGTTAATATATACTTTAGGGTTGAAAAGGCTCTTTCAACACTTACTAGAGTGGCTGGACTGGGGGTGTAGGATGAGTCGTAGTTAATATATACTTTAGGGTTGAAAGGGCTCTTTCAACACTTACTAGAGTGGCTGGGCTGGGGGTGTAGGATAAGTCGTAGTTAATATATACTTTAGGGTTGAAAAGGCTCTTTCAACACTTACTAGAGTGGCTGGACTGGGGGTGTAGGATAAGTCCTAGTTAATATATACTTTAGGGTTGAAAGGGCTCTTTCAACACTTACTAGAGTGGCTGGGCTGGGGGTGTAGGATAAGTCGTAGTTAATATATACTTTAGGGTTGAAAAGGCTCTTTCAACACTTACTAGAGTGGCTGGGCTGGGGGTGTAGGATAAGTCGTAGTTAATATATACTTTAGGGTTGAAAAGGCTCTTTCAACACTTACTAGAGTGGCTGGGCTGGGGGTGTAGGATAAGTCGTAGTTAATATATACTTTAGGGTTGAAAAGGCTCTTTCAACACTTACTAGAGTGGCTGGTCTGGGGGTGTAGGATAAGTCGTAGTTAATATATACTTTAGGGTTGAAAAGGCTCTTTCAACACTTACTAGAGTGGCTGGGCTGGGGGTGTAGGATAAGTCGTAGTTAATATATACTTCAGGTTTGAAAAGGCTCTTTCAACACTTACTAGAGTGGCTGGGCTGGGGGTGTAGGATAAGTCGTAGTTAATATATACTTTAGGGTTGAAAAGGCTCTTTCAACACTTACTAGAGTGGCTGGGCTGGGGGTGTAGGATAAGTCGTAGTTAATATATACTTTAGGGTTGAAAGGGCTCTTTCAACACTTACTAGAGTGGCTGGGCTGGGGGTGTAGGATAAGTCCTAGTTAATATATACTTTAGGGTTGAAAAGGCTCTTTCAACACTTACTAGAGTGGCTGGACTGGGGGTGTAGGATAAGTCGTAGTTAATATATACTTTAGGGTTGAAAGGGCTCTTTCAACACTTACTAGAGTGGCTGGGCTGGGGGGGGGGGGGTAGGATAAGTCGTAGTTAATATATACTTTAGGGTTGAAAAGGCTCTTTCAACACTTACTAGAGTGGCTGGGCTGGGGGTGTAGGATAAGTCCTAGTTAATATAGCTATGGAAGTGTGTATTTTCTTTCTTACTAGTATTTCAGGTGTTGTAAACCATCGAAACCCTATAACTCTTTATTAAAATACCGAAAACTTTTATTCAACATTGAAAAAATAATTTATACTCTTAAAACTTTTAAATGAAAGTGTTTTTTTTAACAGTACTTTTAAAATAGTTATATTTTTACTTTTGCGGACAAAAAATAACTGTTTCGATCCCTACTATCACCCATTACTAGATCAAAACATAACAATACCAGTCATTTATCATGATTCGTGAAACTTCAGCATTGGAACTTCATTCGTATGTGCAACTTCACTAGCTTCTCCATTCCATTAGAATGTGCTTGAAGTTCCATCGCCTAAATATGGGATCATAAATAAGATTTGTAGGCGTTCTCCAATTACGCTGTTAATTGAGCATGGTATGCGCCGGTTTAATATTCAGACCTGCGCACCAACTCATGACGCGTCTAGATGGGGTCAGGATACAAGGGCAGCTGCGCAGTGCGACAGGATCTTCCTGCCGGTGATCTGAGTCACTAGATGGGTTCGTCCTTGTTGATGGCGTGTTTTGTCGCGAGTATTTAGACCTGCGCATCAACTCATGCCGCGTCTAGATGGGGTCAGGATATGAGGGCAGCTGCGCAGTGCGACAGGATCTTCCGGCCGGTGATCTGAGTCACTAGATGGGTTCGTCCTTGTTGATGGCGTGTTTTGTCGCGAGAATTCAGACCTGCACATCAACTCATGCCGCGTCTAGATAGGGTCAGGATATAAGGGCAGCTGCGCAGTGCGACAGGATCTTCCTGCCGGTGATCTGAGTCACTAGATGGGTTTGTCCTTGTTGATGGCGTGTTTTGTCGCGAGTATTCAGACCTGCGCATCAACTCATGACGCGTCAAAATGGGGTCAGGATATAAGGACATCTGCGCATTGCGACAGGATCTTCCTGCCGGTGATCTGAGTCACTAGATGGATTCGTCCTTGTTGATGGCGTGTTTTGCCGCGTGTATTTAGTGTTTCGGTCCACCGTAAGGCATGCCAAGGATCTAGTACGCATGCTCGGCACGTAGGGCAGGTCGGAGGAGTGACTTGTAGAATCCATTAGCTGTATTAGGGTTTGTTCGAGTTATGACCACTTGCAAATAGTGTCAACAGGAAAAGGACTGAATCGCAGGAGCTGCGTCATATTAGAATGTGAAATATTAATGAAATAGTCAACGGCCATAGCTACGTCGAATGCTCCGGTTCCTGTTGATCACCGAAGTTAGGCAACGTAAGGCGTGGGCAGTACCTGAATGGATGACAGTCCACGTGCTGTTGGTATTATAAAAGGGTGGTAACCTGTACCTAATTGAATGGGTGACCGACCACGTGCTGTTGGCATTATAAAAGGGTGGCAACCTGTAGATAGCCCTGCGTTAATAGCTCAACTGTTGATACGCCGTGAAACTCAAAAAAAAAAATTAATAAAATAGTAATTTATAAAATAAATGTTAACTTTAAGCCCTAGTAAATATTATCCGTTAGGGATGGTCGAGCTTGTTAACCAGCAGAATCTATCCACCTAAATATGATTTTGGGCAAATCTGCGTTGTTGGGGATCTAGGCTTCCAAGTTACACGTTTTATGAATAATTAGACAAGGGAACCATCCTTCTTGAAACCATTTCCAACGCCATATCTTGGGGTCTAGGAAAATGGAAGAAAAGTAGGTTTTTCTTGCGATTTTCGGTTATATTCTTATATGGAGGGCTTTATTGCCAAATGTGAGTAATCTACAATCTATGTGAGTAAACTGAGAATATTATAGTTACAGTGAGGAAGAATCTGAGGGGTTTCCCTGTGGTCTAGTGGCTAGCACCTTAGTTCCTCATGCCACCATGAGATGGTGGATTTGATTCCCATCGGCGCACAGTGTCACGAACAGTGTTCAAAAATAAGAAAAATTAAGTTTGAAAAACAATTTTTTGATGGTCAATATTAAAATTAAAACCTTAGAACAGAAAGAAAATATCAAAATTAGAATATAAGAATAAAGACTACAACCTAACGATTAATTTGAATTGTTGGTACAAATACAAATATTACAACTGGTTCTGTGGGTAAATATTTACTTTGGCTGTTCCAATCTTATCACTTTAACATTTTCATTTTTCTTTTAACATGTTCAAGTGTCAGTCATAAGTGACTCTTTGAATGACTGATCTTGGCCAACAGTGCAAAAAATGCGTAAGTTCTAGTGTTTTAATTAAGTAAGAAATTCTCATTATTTATTCAACTTTGGAATTGATTTGAGAAAAAACGTAAAAAAACGGGTTTTCCATACTTTTACCATAAATAGTACATTGCTTCACGATTATTTTGATACCTAGTTTACCTGCTTTCGGCTACTTCTCACAGAGATTTTGTGGTTTTAGTTCTCATAACCAATGCACAACTGTACGACGCCTTGCGCAGTAATGAACCACACACCACATACGATGCTTTATTTGATACAATCGTGCAAGAATATAATTTATCTGAATGTTCGGATAAATTAAGGAGAATATAAGAAAATTTATTAGATAGTTATGCCTGAATATTCAAAAAAATTGGGACCGCTGTTAATGGATTTTAGGTAAATTCGAAACAAAATACGAAGATTGGTTCAGTAAAAACGTTAAACTTCCCGACGAGGTTTTTGAAATATGTAGACGAGATAATAATCGACCGGGTCCTGATGAAGACCGTAAGTTGGTTTCGTGGAAGGATCATACTCTACAAAGAGACGAGTTGCGGACATCGTAACGAAGAAATCTCCAAGGAGAAAATAGGATTATTAATTGATACTCCAATGCTTTCTTTTGGTCTATTAACGACGGTAAAACCGCCTGCACATTTTTTGGCACTCCAAAATTACTGGAATGGAGATATCATTAATAATCAATTTGGGCACCATATTGACAATGGTTTCTGGTGGTAAATCAATTTGGGCAACATATTGACAATGGTTTCTAGTGGTAAGTCAATTTGGGCACCATATTGACAATGGTTTCTAGTGGTAAATCAATTTGGGCACCATATTGACAATGGTTTCTAGTGGTAAATCAATTTGGGCACCATATTGACAATGGTTTCTAGTGGTAAATCAATTTGGGCACCATATTGACAATGGTTTCTAGTGGTAAATCAATTTGGGCACCATATTGACAATGGTTTCTAGTGGTAAATCAATTTGGGCACCATATTGACAATGGTTTCTAGTGGTAAGTCAATTTGGGCACCATATTGACAATGGTTTCTAGTGGTAAATCAATTTGGGCACCATATTGACAATGGTTTCTAGTGGTAAATCAATTTGGGCACCATATTGACAATGGTTTCTAGTGGTAAATCAATTTTGGCACCATATTGACAATGGTTTCTAGTGGTAAGTCAATTTGGGCACCATATTGACAATGGTTTCTGGTGGTAAGTCAATTTGGGCACCATATTGACAATGGTTTCTGGTGGTAAGTCAATTTGGGCACCATATTGACAATGGTTTCTGGTGGTAAGTCAATTTGGGCACCATATTGACAATGGTTTCTAGTGGTAAGTCAATTTGGGCACCATATTGACAATGGTTTCTAGTGGTAAGTCAATTTGGGCACCATATTGACAATGGTTTCTAGTGGTAAGTCAATTTGGGCACCATATTGACAATGGTTTCTAGTGGTAAATCAATTTGGGCACCATATTGACAATGGTTTCTAGTGGTAAGTCAATTTGGGCACCATATTGACAATGGTTTCTAGTGGTAAGTCAATTTGGGCACCATATTGACAATGGTTTCTAGTGGTAAGTCAATTTGGGCACCATATTGACAATGGTTTCTAGTGGTAAATCAATTTGGGCACCATATTGACAATGGTTTCTAGTGGTAAATCAATTTGGGCACCATATTGACAATGGTTTCTAGTGGTAAATCAATTTGGGCACCAAATTGACAATGGTTTCTAGTGGTAAATCAATTTGGGCACCATATTGACAATGGTTTCTAGTGGTAAATCAATTTGGGCACCATATTGACAATGGTTTCTAGTGGTAAATCAATTTGGGCACCATATTGACAATGGTTTCTAGTGGTAAATCAATTTGGGCACCATATTGACAATGGTTTCTAGTGGTAAATCAATTTGGGCACCATATTGACAATGGTTTCTAGTGGTAAATCAATTTGGGCACCATATTGACAATGGTTTCTAGTGGTAAATCAATTTGGGCACCATATTGACAATGGTTTCTAGTGGTAAATCAATTATTATGCCGAAATTAACTGCATAAATTGGTGAGACTTAAGAATTATATCTGAAGCATCATTCATGGTATATGCCAATGTCTTTCGTTAACCGCTTCTTGTAATGATACAAATATGGATTTAATGAAAATATTTCTCCTCCCATCTGATCCATATTTGTCAACTTGAAGTAAAATATGTAACAATTAAAATTTAAGTAAAGTTAGCTCCAAAATCGAAATCAAAAATTGAAGCAAAAGTTTTATCATAATTAATTTTAAATAATAATGATAGTATTTGTTTACAATCAAGCGATTGTAAGAAAGAATAATTTTTTTCTATTAGTAAAATTCTGTATATAATTTTTATAATTTCGTAAATATCATACGTAAGTTTCCATATGCATTTTATGTAAGTTAATTCTATAATAAATTATTTTCTCAAGCCAAAACTTATTTTTTCTCCCATTTTCGAGTTTTTTTAATAACAGGAAGAAATAATAACCCTGGTCTAGACAAAAATACGATATATGATTTCTTACCCCGCATACTCGTGACACTGTGCAGCGGCAGGAATTTTCTCATCTCACAGCTCGTTATGAAAATTCCTCGCTGATCCTTGGACGTCGGGGCAAATGGCCCAGATGTCGATGCGCATTAAATAAAAATATAAAATAAAAATAGGGCTCTTATTAGGGACTTGTGATGGATCGACCTCATTCGTACAACTCGGTAGAAAATGGAATAATTTCCTCTGATGATACTCCCAGTTTCCTGTTGTGATGGCTATTAGGGACTTGTGATGGATCGACCTCATTCGTACAACTCGGTAGAAAATGGAATAATTTCCTCTGATGATACTCCCAGTTTCCTGTTGTGATGGCTATTAGGGACTTCTGATAGATCGACCTGATTCGTACAACTCGGTAGAAAATGGAATAATTTCCTCTCATGATGCTCCCAGTTTCCTGTTGTGATGGCTATTAGGGACTTCTGATAGATCGACCTCATTCGTACAACTCGGTAGAAAATGGAATAATTTCCTCTGATGATACTCCCAGTTTCCTGTTGTGATGGCTATTAGGGACTTCTGATAGATCGACCTGATTCGTACAACTCGGTAGAAAATGGAATAATTTCCTCTCATGATGCTCCCAGTTTCCTGTTGTGATGGCTATTAGGGACTTCTGATGGATCGACCTCATTCGTACAACTCGGTAGAAAATGGAATAATTTCCTCTGATGATACTCCCAGTTTCCTGTTGTGATGGCTATTAGGGACTTCTGATAGATCGACCTGATTCGTACAACTCGGTAGAAAATGGAATAATTTCCTCTCATGATGCTCCCAGTTTCCTGTTGTGATGGCTATTAGGGACTTCTGATAGATCGACCTCATTCGTACAACTCGGTAGAAAATGGAATAATTTCCTCTGATGATGCTCCCAGTTTCCTGTTGTGATGGCTATTAGGGACTTCTGATAGATCGACCTCATTCGTACAACTCGGTAGAAAATGGAATAATTTCCTCTGATGATACTCCCAGTTTCCTGTTGTGATGGCTATTAGGGACTTGTGATAGATCGACCTCATTCGTACAACTCGGTAGAAAATGGAATAATTTCCTCTGATGATACTCCCAGTTTCCTGTTGTGATGGCTATTAGGGACATCTGATAGATCGACCTGATTCGTACAACTCGGTAGAAAATGGAATAATTTCCTCTGATGATACTCCCAGTTTCCTGTTGTGATGGCTATTAGGGACTTCTGATAGATCGACCTCATTCGTACAACTCGGTAGAAAATGGAATAATTTCCTCTGATGATACTCCCAGTTTCCTGTTGTGATGGCTATTAGGGACTTCTGATAGATCGACCTCATTCGTACAACTCGGTAGAAAATGGAATAATTTCCTCTCATGATGCTCCCAGTTTCCTGTTGTGATGGCTATTAGGGACTTGTGATAGATCGACCTCATTCGTACAACTCGGTAGAAAATGGAATAATTTCCTCTGATGATACTCCCAGTTTCCTGTTGTGATGGCTATTAGGGACTTCTGATAGATCGACCTGATTCGTACAACTCGGTAGAAAATGGAATAATTTCCTCTCATGATGCTCCCAGTTTCCTGTTGTGATGGCTATTAGGGACTTCTGATAGATCGACCTCATTCGTACAACTCGGTAGAAAATGGAATAATTTCCTCTGATGATACTCCCAGTTTCCTGTTGTGATGGCTATTAGGGACTTCTGATAGATCGACCTGATTCGTACAACTCGGTAGAAAATGGAATAATTTCCTCTCATGATGCTCCCAGTTTCCTGTTGTGATGGCTATTAGGGACTTCTGATAGATCGACCTCATTCGTACAACTCGGTAGAAAATGGAATAATTTCCTCTGATGATACTCCCAGTTTCCTGTTGTGATGGCTATTAGGGACTTCTGATAGATCGACCTGATTCGTACAACTCGGTAGAAAATGGAATAATTTCCTCTCATGATGCTCCCAGTTTCCTGTTGTGATGGCTATTAGGGACTTCTGATAGATCGACCTCATTCGTACAACTCGGTAGAAAATGGAATAATTTCCTCTGATGATACTCCCAGTTTCCTGTTGTGATGGCTATTAGGGACTTGTGATAGATCGACCTCATTCGTACAACTCGGTAGAAAATGGAATAATTTCCTCTGATGATACTCCCAGTTTCCTGTTGTGATGGCTATTAGGGACTTGTGATGGATCGACCTCATTCGTACAACTCGGTAGAAAATGGAATAATTTCCTCTGATGATGCTCCCAGTTTCCTGTTGTGATGGCTATTAGGGACTTCTGATAGATCGACCTCATTCGTACAACTCGGTAGAAAATGGAATAATTTCCTCTCATGATGCTCCCAGTTTCCTGTTGTGATGGCTATTAGGGACTTCTGATAGATCGACCTCATTCGTACAACTCGGTAGAAAATGGAATAATTTCCTCTGATGATACTCCCAGTTTCCTGTTGTGATGGCTATTAGGGACTTCTGATAGATCGACCTGATTCGTACAACTCGGTAGAAAATGGAATAATTTCCTCTCATGATGCTCCCAGTTTCCTGCTGTGATGGCTATTAGGGACTTCTGATAGATCGACCTCATTCGTACAACTCGGTAGAAAATGGAATAATTTCCTCTCATGATGCTCCCAGTTTCCTGTTGTGATGGCTATTAGGGACTTCTGATAGATCGACCTCATTCGTACAACTCGGTAGAAAATGGAATAATTTCCTCTGATGATACTCCCAGTTTCCTGTTGTGATGGCTATTAGGGACTTCTGATGGATCGACCTCATTCGTACAACTCGGTAGAAAATGGAATAATTTCCTCTGATGATGCTCCCAGTTTCCTGTTGTGATGGCTATTAGGGACTTCTGATAGATCGACTTCATTCGTACAACTCGGTAGAAAATGGAATAATTTCCTCTGATGATACTCCCAGTTTCCTGTTGTGATGGCTATTAGGGACTTCTGATAGATCGACCTCATTCGTAAAACTCGGTAGAAAATGGAATAATTTCCTCTGATGATACTCCCAGTTTCCTGTTGTGATGGCTATTAGGGACTTGTGATAGATCGACCTCATTCGTACAACTCGGTAGAAAATGGAATAATTTCCTCTGATGATACTCCCAGTTTCCTGTTGTGATGGCTATTAGGGACATCTGATAGATCGACCTGATTCGTACAACTCGGTAGAAAATGGAATAATTTCCTCTGATGATACTCCCAGTTTCCTGTTGTGATGGCTATTAGGGACTTCTGATAGATCGACCTCATTCGTACAACTCGGTAGAAAATGGAATAATTTCCTCTGATGATACTCCCAGTTTCCTGTTGTGATGGCTATTAGGGACTTCTGATAGATCGACCTCATTCGTACAACTCGGTAGAAAATGGAATAATTTCCTCTCATGATGCTCCCAGTTTCCTGTTGTGATGGCTATTAGGGACTTGTGATAGATCGACCTCATTCGTACAACTCGGTAGAAAATGGAATAATTTCCTCTGATGATACTCCCAGTTTCCTGTTGTGATGGCTATTAGGGACTTCTGATAGATCGACCTGATTCGTACAACTCGGTAGAAAATGGAATAATTTCCTCTCATGATGCTCCCAGTTTCCTGTTGTGATGGCTATTAGGGACTTCTGATAGATCGACCTCATTCGTACAACTCGGTAGAAAATGGAATAATTTCCTCTGATGATACTCCCAGTTTCCTGTTGTGATGGCTATTAGGGACTTCTGATAGATCGACCTGATTCGTACAACTCGGTAGAAAATGGAATAATTTCCTCTCATGATGCTCCCAGTTTCCTGTTGTGATGGCTATTAGGGACTTCTGATAGATCGACCTCATTCGTACAACTCGGTAGAAAATGGAATAATTTCCTCTGATGATACTCCCAGTTTCCTGTTGTGATGGCTATTAGGGACTTCTGATAGATCGACCTGATTCGTACAACTCGGTAGAAAATGGAATAATTTCCTCTCATGATGCTCCCAGTTTCCTGTTGTGATGGCTATTAGGGACTTCTGATAGATCGACCTCATTCGTACAACTCGGTAGAAAATGGAATAATTTCCTCTGATGATACTCCCAGTTTCCTGTTGTGATGGCTATTAGGGACTTGTGATAGATCGACCTCATTCGTACAACTCGGTAGAAAATGGAATAATTTCCTCTGATGATACTCCCAGTTTCCTGTTGTGATGGCTATTAGGGACTTGTGATGGATCGACCTCATTCGTACAACTCGGTAGAAAATGGAATAATTTCCTCTGATGATGCTCCCAGTTTCCTGTTGTGATGGCTATTAGGGACTTCTGATAGATCGACCTCATTCGTACAACTCGGTAGAAAATGGAATAATTTCCTCTCATGATGCTCCCAGTTTCCTGTTGTGATGGCTATTAGGGACTTCTGATAGATCGACCTCATTCGTACAACTCGGTAGAAAATGGAATAATTTCCTCTGATGATACTCCCAGTTTCCTGTTGTGATGGCTATTAGGGACTTCTGATAGATCGACCTGATTCGTACAACTCGGTAGAAAATGGAATAATTTCCTCTCATGATGCTCCCAGTTTCCTGCTGTGATGGCTATTAGGGACTTCTGATAGATCGACCTCATTCGTACAACTCGGTAGAAAATGGAATAATTTCCTCTCATGATGCTCCCAGTTTCCTGTTGTGATGGCTATTAGGGACTTCTGATAGATCGACCTCATTCGTACAACTCGGTAGAAAATGGAATAATTTCCTCTGATGATACTCCCAGTTTCCTGTTGTGATGGCTATTAGGGACTTCTGATGGATCGACCTCATTCGTACAACTCGGTAGAAAATGGAATAATTTCCTCTGATGATGCTCCCAGTTTCCTGTTGTGATGGCTATTAGGGACTTCTGATAGATCGACTTCATTCGTACAACTCGGTAGAAAATGGAATAATTTCCTCTGATGATACTCCCAGTTTCCTGTTGTGATGGCTATTAGGGACTTCTGATAGATCGACCTGATTCGTACAACTCGGTAGAAAATGGAATAATTTCCTCTCATGATGCTCCCAGTTTCCTGTTGTGATGGCTATTAGGGACTTGTGATGGATCGACCTCATTCGTACAACTCGGTAGAAAATGGAATAATTTCCTCTCATGATACTCCCAGTTTCCTGTTGTGATGGCTATTAGGGACTTCTGATAGATGGACCTCATTCGTACAACTCGGTAGAAAATGGAATAATTTCCTCTCATGATGCTCCCAGTTTCCTGTTGTGATGGCTATTAGGGACTTCTGATAGATGGACCTCATTCGTACAACTCGGTAGAAAATGGAATAATTTCCTCTCATGATACTCCCAGTTTCCTGTTGTGATGGCTATTAGGGACTTCTGATAGATCGACCTCATTCGTACAACTCGGTAGAAAATGGAATAATTTCCTCTCATGATGCTCCCAGTTTCCTGTTGTGATGGCTATTAGGGACTTCTGATAGATCGACCTCATTCGTACAACTCGGTAGAAAATGGAATAATTTCCTCTGATGATGCTCCCAGTTTCCTGTTGTGATGGCTATTAGGGACTTCTGATAGATCGACCTCATTCGTACAACTCGGTAGAAAATGGAATAATTTCCTCTGATGATACTCCCAGTTTCCTGTTGTGATGGCTATTAGGGACTTCTGATGGATCGACCTCATTCGTACAACTCGGTAGAAAATGGAATAATTTCCTCTGATGATGCTCCCAGTTTCCTGTTGTGATGGCTATTAGGGACTTCTGATAGATCGACTTCATTCGTACAACTCGGTAGAAAATGGAATAATTTCCTCTGATGATGCTCCCAGTTTCCTGTTGTGATGGCTATTAGGGACTTCTGATAGATCGACCTCATTCGTACAACTCGGTAGAAAATGGAATAATTTCCTCTGATGATGCTCCCAGTTTCCTGTTGTGATGGCTATTAGGGACTTGTGATAGATCGACCTCATTCGTACAACTCGGTAGAAAATGGAATAATTTCCTCTGATGATACTCCCAGTTTCCTGTTGTGATGGCTATTAGGGACTTCTGATAGATCGACCTGATTCGTACCACTCGGTAGAAAATGGAATAATTTCCTCTCATGATGCTCCCAGTTTCCTGTTGTGATGGCTATTAGGGACTTGTGATAGATCGACCTCATTCGTACAACTCGGTAGAAAATGGAATAATTTCCTCTGATGATACTCCCAGTTTCCTGTTGTGATGGCTATTAGGGACTTCTGATAGATCGACCTGATTCGTACAACTCGGTAGAAAATGGAATAATTTCCTCTGATGATACTCCCAGTTTCCTGTTGTGATGGCTATTAGGGACTTCTGATGGATCGACCTCATTCGTACAACTCGGTAGAAAATGGAATAATTTCCTCTGATGATGCTCCCAGTTTCCTGTTGTGATGGCTATTAGGGACTTCTGATAGATCGACTTCATTCGTACAACTCGGTAGAAAATGGAATAATTTCCTCTGATGATGCTCCCAGTTTCCTGTTGTGATGGCTATTAGGGACTTCTGATAGATCGACCTCATTCGTACAACTCGGTAGAAAATGGAATAATTTCCTCTGATGATACTCCCAGTTTCCTGTTGTGATGGCTATTAGGGACTTCTGATAGATCGACCTGATTCGTACAACTCGGTAGAAAATGGAATAATTTCCTCTCATGATGCTCCCAGTTTCCTGTTGTGATGGCTATTAGGGACTTGTGATGGATCGACCTCATTCGTACAACTCGGTAGAAAATGGAATAATTTCCTCTCATGATACTCCCAGTTTCCTGTTGTGATGGCTATTAGGGACTTCTGATAGATGGACCTCATTCGTACAACTCGGTAGAAAATGGAATAATTTCCTCTCATGATGCTCCCAGTTTCCTGTTGTGATGGCTATTAGGGACTTCTGATAGATGGACCTCATTCGTACAACTCGGTAGAAAATGGAATAATTTCCTCTCATGATACTCCCAGTTTCCTGTTGTGATGGCTATTAGGGACTTCTGATAGATCGACCTCATTCGTACAACTCGGTAGAAAATGGAATAATTTCCTCTCATGATGCTCCCAGTTTCCTGTTGTGATGGCTATTAGGGACTTCTGATAGATCGACCTCATTCGTACAACTCGGTAGAAAATGGAATAATTTCCTCTGATGATGCTCCCAGTTTCCTGTTGTGATGGCTATTAGGGACTTCTGATAGATCGACCTCATTCGTACAACTCGGTAGAAAATGGAATAATTTCCTCTGATGATACTCCCAGTTTCCTGTTGTGATGGCTATTAGGGACTTCTGATGGATCGACCTCATTCGTACAACTCGGTAGAAAATGGAATAATTTCCTCTGATGATGCTCCCAGTTTCCTGTTGTGATGGCTATTAGGGACTTCTGATAGATCGACTTCATTCGTACAACTCGGTAGAAAATGGAATAATTTCCTCTGATGATGCTCGCAGTTTCCTGTTGTGATGGCTATTAGGGACTTCTGATAGATCGACCTCATTCGTACAACTCGGTAGAAAATGGAATAATTTCCTCTGATGATGCTCCCAGTTTCCTGTTGTGATGGCTATTAGGGACTTCTGATAGATCGACCTCATTCGTACAACTCGGTAGAAAATGGAATAATTTCCTCTCATGATGCTCCCAGTTTCCTGTTGTGATGGCTATTAGGGACTTGTGATAGATCGACCTCATTCGTACAACTCGGTAGAAAATGGAATAATTTCCTCTGATGATACTCCCAGTTTCCTGTTGTGATGGCTATTAGGGACTTCTGATAGATCGACCTGATTCGTACAACTCGGTAGAAAATGGAATAATTTCCTCTCATGATGCTCCCAGTTTCCTGTTGTGATGGCTATTAGGGACTTGTGATAGATCGACCTCATTCGTACAACTCGGTAGAAAATGGAATAATTTCCTCTGATGATGCTCCCAGTTTCCTGTTGTGATGGCTATTAGGGACTTCTGATAGATCGACCTCATTCGTACAACTCGGTAGAAAATGGAATAATTTCCTCTGATGATACTCCCAGTTTCCTGTTGTGATGGCTATTAGGGACTTCTGATAGATCGACCTCATTCGTACAACTCGGTAGAAAATGGAATAATTTCCTCTCATGATGCTCCCAGTTTCCTGTTGTGATGGCTATTAGGGACTTCTGATAGATCGACCTCATTCGTACAACTCGGTAGAAAATGGAATAATTTCCTCTGATGATGCTCCCAGTTTCCTGTTGTGATGGCTATTAGGGACTTCTGATAGATCGACCTCATTCGTACAACTCGGTAGAAAATGGAATAATTTCCTCTGATGATACTCCCAGTTTCCTGTTGTGATGGCTATTAGGGACTTCTGATGGATCGACCTCATTCGTACAACTCGGTAGAAAATGGAATAATTTCCTCTGATGATGCTCCCAGTTTCCTGTTGTGATGGCTATTAGGGACTTCTGATAGATCGACTTCATTCGTACAACTCGGTAGAAAATGGAATAATTTCCTCTGATGATGCTCCCAGTTTCCTGTTGTGATGGCTATTAGGGACTTCTGATGGATCGACCTGATTCGTACAACTCGGTAGAAAATGGAATAATTTCCTCTGATGATGCTCCCAGTTTCCTGTTGTGATGGCTATTAGGGACTTCTGATAGATCGACCTCATTCGTACAACTCGGTAGAAAATGGAATAATTTCCTCTGATGATGCTCCCAGTTTCCTGTTGTGATGGCTATTAGGGACTTGTGATAGATCGACCTCATTCGTACAACTCGGAAGAAAATGGAATAATTTCCTCTGATGATACTCCCAGTTTCCTGTTGTGATGGCTATTAGGGACTTCTGATAGATCGACCTGATTCGTACCACTCGGTAGAAAATGGAATAATTTCCTCTCATGATGCTCCCAGTTTCCTGTTGTGATGGCTATTAGGGACTTGTGATAGATCGACCTCATTCGTACAACTCGGTAGAAAATGGAATAATTTCCTCTGATGATACTCCCAGTTTCCTGTTGTGATGGCTATTAGGGACTTCTGATAGATCGACCTGATTCGTACAACTCGGTAGAAAATGGAATAATTTCCTCTGATGATACTCCCAGTTTCCTGTTGTGATGGCTATTAGGGACTTCTGATGGATCGACCTCATTCGTACAACTCGGTAGAAAATGGAATAATTTCCTCTGATGATGCTCCCAGTTTCCTGTTGTGATGGCTATTAGGGACTTCTGATAGATCGACTTCATTCGTACAACTCGGTAGAAAATGGAATAATTTCCTCTGATGATGCTCCCAGTTTCCTGTTGTGATGGCTATTAGGGACTTCTGATAGATCGACCTCATTCGTACAACTCGGTAGAAAATGGAATAATTTCCTCTGATGATACTCCCAGTTTCCTGTTGTGATGGCTATTAGGGACTTCTGATAGATCGACCTGATTCGTACAACTCGGTAGAAAATGGAATAATTTCCTCTCATGATGCTCCCAGTTTCCTGTTGTGATGGCTATTAGGGACTTGTGATGGATCGACCTCATTCGTACAACTCGGTAGAAAATGGAATAATTTCCTCTCATGATACTCCCAGTTTCCTGTTGTGATGGCTATTAGGGACTTCTGATAGATGGACCTCATTCGTACAACTCGGTAGAAAATGGAATAATTTCCTCTCATGATGCTCCCAGTTTCCTGTTGTGATGGCTATTAGGGACTTCTGATAGATGGACCTCATTCGTACAACTCGGTAGAAAATGGAATAATTTCCTCTCATGATACTCCCAGTTTCCTGTTGTGATGGCTATTAGGGACTTCTGATAGATCGACCTCATTCGTACAACTCGGTAGAAAATGGAATAATTTCCTCTCATGATGCTCCCAGTTTCCTGTTGTGATGGCTATTAGGGACTTCTGATAGATCGACCTCATTCGTACAACTCGGTAGAAAATGGAATAATTTCCTCTGATGATGCTCCCAGATTCCTGTTGTGATGGCTATTAGGGACTTCTGATAGATCGACCTCATTCGTACAACTCGGTAGAAAATGGAATAATTTCCTCTGATGATACTCCCAGTTTCCTGTTGTGATGGCTATTAGGGACTTCTGATGGATCGACCTCATTCGTACAACTCGGTAGAAAATGGAATAATTTCCTCTGATGATGCTCCCAGTTTCCTGTTGTGATGGCTATTAGGGACTTCTGATAGATCGACTTCATTCGTACAACTCGGTAGAAAATGGAATAATTTCCTCTGATGATGCTCCCAGTTTCCTGTTGTGATGGCTATTAGGGACTTCTGATAGATCGACCTCATTCGTACAACTCGGTAGAAAATGGAATAATTTCCTCTGATGATGCTCCCAGTTTCCTGTTGTGATGGCTATTAGGGACTTCTGATAGATCGACCTCATTCGTACAACTCGGTAGAAAATGGAATAATTTCCTCTCATGATGCTCCCTGTTTCCTGTTGTGATGGCTATTAGGGACTTGTGATAGATCGACCTCATTCGTACAACTCGGTAGAAAATGGAATAATTTCCTCTGATGATACTCCCAGTTTCCTGTTGTGATGGCTATTAGGGACTTCTGATAGATCGACCTGATTCGTACAACTCGGTAGAAAATGGAATAATTTCCTCTCATGATGCTCCCAGTTTCCTGTTGTGATGGCTATTAGGGACTTGTGATAGATCGACCTCATTCGTACAACTCGGTAGAAAATGGAATAATTTCCTCTGATGATACTCCCAGTTTCCTGTTGTGATGGCTATTAGGGACTTCTGATAGATCGACCTGATTCGTACAACTCGGTAGAAAATGGAATAATTTCCTCTCATGATGCTCCCAGTTTCCTGTTGTGATGGCTATTAGGGACTTCTGATAGATCGACCTCATTCGTACAACTCGGTAGAAAATGGAATAATTTCCTCTGATGATACTCCCAGTTTCCTGTTGTGATGGCTATTAGGGACTTCTGATAGATCGACCTCATTCGTACAACTCGGTAGAAAATGGAATAATTTCCTCTCATGATGCTCCCAGTTTCCTGTTGTGATGGCTATTAGGGACTTCTGATAGATCGACCTCATTCGTACAACTCGGTAGAAAATGGAATAATTTCCTCTCATGATGCTCCCAGTTTCCTGTTGTGATGGCTATTAGGGACTTGTGATGGATCGACCTCATTCGTACAACTCGGTAGAAAATGGAATAATTTCCTCTGATGATACTCCCAGTTTCCTGTTGTGATGGCTATTAGGGACTTCTGATAGATCGACCTGATTCGTACAACTCGGTAGAAAATGGAATAATTTCCTCTGATGATGCTCCCAGTTTCCTGTTGTGATGGCTATTAGGGACTTGTGATGGATCGACCTCATTCGTACAACTCGGTAGAAAATGGAATAATTTCCTCTCATGATGCTCCCAGTTTCCTGTTGTGATGGCTATTAGGGACTTCTGATAGATCGACCTCATTCGTACAACTCGGTAGAAAATGGAATAATTTCCTCTGATGATACTCCCAGTTTCCTGTTGTGATGGCTATTAGGGACTTCTGATAGATCGACCTCATTCGTACAACTCGGTAGAAAATGGAATAATTTCCTCTGATGATGCTCCCAGTTTCCTGTTGTGATGGCTATTAGGGACTTCTGATAGATCGACCTGATTCGTACAACTCGGTAGAAAATGGAATAATTTCCTCTGATGATACTCCCAGTTTCCTGTTGTGATGGCTATTAGGGACTTGTGATAGATCGACCTGATTCGTACAACTCGGTAGAAAATGGAATAATTTCCTCTGATGATGCTCCCAGTTTCCTGTTGTGATAGCTATTAGGGACTTCTGATAGATCGACCTGATTCGTACAACTCGGTAGAAAATGGAATAATTTCCTCTGATGATGCTCCCAGTTTCCTGTTGTGATGGCTATTAGGGACTTCTGATAGATCGACCTGATTCGTACAACTCGGTAGAAAATGGAATAATTTCCTCTCATGATGCTCCCAGTTTCCTGTTGTGATGGCTATTAGGGACTTCTGATAGATCGACCTCATTCGTACAACTCGGTAGAAAATGGAATAATTTCCTCTCATGATGCTCCCAGTTTCCTGTTGTGATGGCTATTAGGGACTTCTGATAGATCGACCTCATTCGTACAACTCGGTAGAAAATGGAATAATTTCCTCTGATGATACTCCCAGTTTCCTGTTGTGATGGCTATTAGGGACTTGTGATAGATCGACCTGATTCGTACAACTCGGTAGAAAATGGAATAATTTCCTCTCATGATGCTCCCAGTTTCCTGTTGTGATGGCTATTAGGGACTTCTGATAGATCGACCTCATTCGTACAACTCGGTAGAAAATGGAATAATTTCCTCTGATGATACTCCCAGTTTCCTGTTGTGATGGCTATTAGGGACTTGTGATAGATCGACCTGATTCGTACAACTCGGTAGAAAATGGAATAATTTCCTCTCATGATGCTCCCAGTTTCCTGTTGTGATGGCTATTAGGGACTTCTGATAGATCGACCTGATTCGTACAACTCGGTAAAAAATGGAATAATTTCCTCTCATGATGCTCCCAGTTTCCTGTTGTGATGGCTATTAGGGACTTGTGATGGATCGACCTCATTCGTACAACTCGGTAGAAAATGGAATAATTTCCTCTGATGATGCTCCCAGTTTCCTGTTGTGATGGCTATTAGGGACTTCTGATAGATCGACCTCATTCGTACAACTCGCTAGAAAATGGAATAATTTCCTCTGATGATACTCCCAGTTTCCTGTTGTGATGGCTATTAGGGACTTGTGATAGATCGACCTGATTCGTACAACTCGGTAGAAAATGGAATAATTTCCTCTGATGATACTCCCAGTTTCCTGTTGTGATGGCTATTAGGGACTTCTGATAGATCGACTTCATTCGTACAACTCGGTAGAAAATGGAATAATTTCCTCTCATGATGCTCCCAGTTTCCTGTTGTGATGGCTATTAGGGACTTCTGATAGATCGACCTGATTCGTACAACTCGGTAGAAAATGGAATAATTTCCTCTCATGATGCTCCCAGTTTCCTGTTGTGATGGCTATTAGGGACTTGTGATGGATCGACCTCATTCGTACAACTCGGTAGAAAATGGAATAATTTCCTCTGATGATGCTCCCAGTTTCCTGTTGTGATGGCTATTAGGGACTTCTGATAGATCGACCTCATTCCTACAACTCGCTAGAAAATGGAATAATTTCCTCTGATGATACTCCCAGTTTCCTGTTGTGATGGCTATTAGGGACTTGTGATAGATCGACCTCATTCGTACAACTCGGTAGAAAATGGAATAATTTCCTCTCATGATGCTCCCAGTTTCCTGTTGTGATGGCTATTAGGGACTTGTGATAGATCGACCTGATTCGTACAACTCGGTAGAAAATGGAATAATTTCCTCTCATGATGCTCCCAGTTTCCTGTTGTGATGGCTATTAGGGACTTCTGATAGATCGACCTCATTCGTACAACTCGGTAGAAAATGGAATAATTTCCTCTGATGATACTCCCAGTTTCCTGTTGTGATGGCTATTAGGGACTTCTGATAGATCGACCTCATTCGTACAACTTGGTAGAAAATGGAATAATTTCCTCTGATGATACTCCCAGTTTCCTGTTGTGATGGCTATTAGGGACTTCTGATGGATCGACCTGATTCGTACAACTCGGTAGAAAATGGAATAATTTCCTCTGATGATGCTCCCAGTTTCCTGTTGTGATGGCTATTAGGGACTTCTGATAGATCGACCTGATTCGTACAACTCGGTAGAAAATGGAATAATTTCCTCTCATGATGCTCCCAGTTTCCTGTTGTGATGGCTATTAGGGACTTCTGATAGATCGACCTCATTCGTACAACTCGGTAGAAAATGGAATAATTTCCTCTCATGATGCTCCCAGTTTCCTGTTGTGATGGCTATTAGGGACTTCTGATAGATGGACCTCATTCGTACAACTCGGTAGAAAATGGAATAATTTCCTCTCATGATGCTCCCAGTTTCCTGTTGTGATGGCTATTAGGGACTTGTGATAGATCGACCTGATTCGTACAACTCGGTAGAAAATGGAATAATTTCCTCTCATGATGCTCCCAGTTTCCTGTTGTGATGGCTATTAGGGACTTCTGATAGATCGACCTCATTCGTACAACTCGGTAGAAAATGGAATAATTTCCTCTGATGATACTCCCAGTTTCCTGTTGTGATGGCTATTAGGGACTTGTGATAGATCGACCTCATTCGTACAACTCGGTAGAAAATGGAATAATTTCCTCTGATGATACTCCCAGTTTCCTGTTGTGATGGCTATTAGGGACTTCTGATAGATCGACTTCATTCGTACAACTCGGTAGAAAATGGAATAATTTCCTCTCATGATGCTCCCAGTTTCCTGTTGTGATGGCTATTAGGGACTTCTGATAGATCGACCTGATTCGTACAACTCGGTAGAAAATGGAATAATTTCCTCTCATGATGCTCCCAGTTTCCTGTTGTGATGGCTATTAGGGACTTGTGATGGATCGACCTCATTCGTACAACTCGGTAGAAAATGGAATAATTTCCTCTGATGATGCTCCCAGTTTCCTGTTGTGATGGCTATTAGGGACTTCTGATAGATCGACCTCATTCGTACAACTCGCTAGAAAATGGAATAATTTCCTCTGATGATACTCCCAGTTTCCTGTTGTGATGGCTATTAGGGACTTGTGATAGATCGACCTGATTCGTACAACTCGGTAGAAAATGGAATAATTTCCTCTGATGATACTCCCAGTTTCCTGTTGTGATGGCTATTAGGGACTTCTGATAGATCGACTTCATTCGTACAACTCGGTAGAAAATGGAATAATTTCCTCTCATGATGCTCCCAGTTTCCTGTTGTGATGGCTATTAGGGACTTCTGATAGATCGACCTGATTCGTACAACTCGGTAGAAAATGGAATAATTTCCTCTCATGATGCTCCCAGTTTCCTGTTGTGATGGCTATTAGGGACTTGTGATGGATCGACCTCATTCGTACAACTCGGTAGAAAATGGAATAATTTCCTCTGATGATGCTCCCAGTTTCCTGTTGTGATGGCTATTAGGGACTTCTGATAGATCGACCTCATTCCTACAACTCGCTAGAAAATGGAATAATTTCCTCTGATGATACTCCCAGTTTCCTGTTGTGATGGCTATTAGGGACTTGTGATAGATCGACCTCATTCGTACAACTCGGTAGAAAATGGAATAATTTCCTCTCATGATGCTCCCAGTTTCCTGTTGTGATGGCTATTAGGGACTTGTGATAGATCGACCTGATTCGTACAACTCGGTAGAAAATGGAATAATTTCCTCTCATGATGCTCCCAGTTTCCTGTTGTGATGGCTATTAGGGACTTCTGATAGATCGACCTCATTCGTACAACTCGGTAGAAAATGGAATAATTTCCTCTGATGATACTCCCAGTTTCCTGTTGTGATGGCTATTAGGGACTTCTGATAGATCGACCTCATTCGTACAACTTGGTAGAAAATGGAATAATTTCCTCTGATGATACTCCCAGTTTCCTGTTGTGATGGCTATTAGGGACTTCTGATGGATCGACCTGATTCGTACAACTCGGTAGAAAATGGAATAATTTCCTCTGATGATGCTCCCAGTTTCCTGTTGTGATGGCTATTAGGGACTTCTGATAGATCGACCTGATTCGTACAACTCGGTAGAAAATGGAATAATTTCCTCTCATGATGCTCCCAGTTTCCTGTTGTGATGGCTATTAGGGACTTCTGATAGATCGACCTCATTCGTACAACTCGGTAGAAAATGGAATAATTTCCTCTCATGATGCTCCCAGTTTCCTGTTGTGATGGCTATTAGGGACTTCTGATAGATGGACCTCATTCGTACAACTCGGTAGAAAATGGAATAATTTCCTCTCATGATGCTCCCAGTTTCCTGTTGTGATGGCTATTAGGGACTTGTGATAGATCGACCTGATTCGTACAACTCGGTAGAAAATGGAATAATTTCCTCTCATGATGCTCCCAGTTTCCTGTTGTGATGGCTATTAGGGACTTCTGATAGATCGACCTCATTCGTACAACTCGGTAGAAAATGGAATAATTTCCTCTGATGATACTCCCAGTTTCCTGTTGTGATGGCTATTAGGGACTTCTGATAGATCGACCTCATTCGTACAACTCGGTAGAAAATGGAATAATTTCCTCTGATGATACTCCCAGTTTCCTGTTGTGATGGCTATTAGGGACTTCTGATGGATCGACCTGATTCGTACAACTCGGTAGAAAATGGAATAATTTCCTCTGATGATGCTCCCAGTTTCCTGTTGTGATGGCTATTAGGGACTTCTGATAGATCGACCTGATTCGTACAACTCGGTAGAAAATGGAATAATTTCCTCTGATGATACTCCCAGTTTCCTGTTGTGATGGCTATTAGGGACTTGTGATAGATCGACCTGATTCGTACAACTCGGTAGAAAATGGAATAATTTCCTCTCATGATGCTCCCAGTTTCCTGTTGTGATGGCTATTAGGGACTTCTGATAGATCGACCTCATTCGTACAACTCGGTAGAAAATGGAATAATTTCCTCTGATGATACTCCCAGTTTCCTGTTGTGATGGCTATTAGGGACTTGTGATAGATCGACCTGATTCGTACAACTCGGTAGAAAATGGAATAATTTCCTCTCATGATGCTCCCAGTTTCCTGTTGTGATGGCTATTAGGGACTTCTGATAGATCGACCTGATTCGTACAACTCGGTAGAAAATGGAATAATTTCCTCTCATGATGCTCCCAGTTTCCTGTTGTGATGGCTATTAGGGACTTGTGATGGATCGACCTCATTCGTACAACTCGGTAGAAAATGGAATAATTTCCTCTGATGATGCTCCCAGTTTCCTGTTGTGATGGCTATTAGGGACTTCTGATAGATCGACCTCATTCGTACAACTCGCTAGAAAATGGAATAATTTCCTCTGATGATACTCCCAGTTTCCTGTTGTGATGGCTATTAGGGACTTGTGATAGATCGACCTGATTCGTACAACTCGGTAGAAAATGGAATAATTTCCTCTGATGATACTCCCAGTTTCCTGTTGTGATGGCTATTAGGGACTTCTGATAGATCGACTTCATTCGTACAACTCGGTAGAAAATGGAATAATTTCCTCTCATGATGCTCCCAGTTTCCTGTTGTGATGGCTATTAGGGACTTCTGATAGATCGACCTGATTCGTACAACTCGGTAGAAAATGGAATAATTTCCTCTCATGATGCTCCCAGTTTCCTGTTGTGATGGCTATTAGGGACTTGTGATGGATCGACCTCATTCGTACAACTCGGTAGAAAATGGAATAATTTCCTCTGATGATGCTCCCAGTTTCCTGTTGTGATGGCTATTAGGGACTTCTGATAGATCGACCTCATTCGTACAACTCGCTAGAAAATGGAATAATTTCCTCTGATGATACTCCCAGTTTCCTGTTGTGATGGCTATTAGGGACTTGTGATAGATCGACCTGATTCGTACAACTCGGTAGAAAATGGAATAATTTCCTCTCATGATGCTCCCAGTTTCCTGTTGTGATGGCTATTAGGGACTTCTGATAGATCGACCTGATTCGTACAACTCGGTAGAAAATGGAATAATTTCCTCTCATGATGCTCCCAGTTTCCTGTTGTGATGGCTATTAGGGACTTGTGATGGATCGACCTCATTCGTACAACTCGGTAGAAAATGGAATAATTTCCTCTGATGATGCTCCCAGTTTCCTGTTGTGATGGCTATTAGGGACTTCTGATAGATCGACCTCATTCGTACAACTCGCTAGAAAATGGAATAATTTCCTCTGATGATACTCCCAGTTTCCTGTTGTGATGGCTATTAGGGACTTGTGATAGATCGACCTGATTCGTACAACTCGGTAGAAAATGGAATAATTTCCTCTGATGATACTCCCAGTTTCCTGTTGTGATGGCTATTAGGGACTTCTGATAGATCGACTTCATTCGTACAACTCGGTAGAAAATGGAATAATTTCCTCTCATGATGCTCCCAGTTTCCTGTTGTGATGGCTATTAGGGACTTCTGATAGATCGACCTGATTCGTACAACTCGGTAGAAAATGGAATAATTTCCTCTCATGATGCTCCCAGTTTCCTGTTGTGATGGCTATTAGGGACTTGTGATGGATCGACCTCATTCGTACAACTCGGTAGAAAATGGAATAATTTCCTCTGATGATGCTCCCAGTTTCCTGTTGTGATGGCTATTAGGGACTTCTGATAGATCGACCTCATTCCTACAACTCGCTAGAAAATGGAATAATTTCCTCTGATGATACTCCCAGTTTCCTGTTGTGATGGCTATTAGGGACTTGTGATAGATCGACCTCATTCGTACAACTCGGTAGAAAATGGAATAATTTCCTCTCATGATGCTCCCAGTTTCCTGTTGTGATGGCTATTAGGGACTTGTGATAGATCGACCTGATTCGTACAACTCGGTAGAAAATGGAATAATTTCCTCTCATGATGCTCCCAGTTTCCTGTTGTGATGGCTATTAGGGACTTCTGATAGATCGACCTCATTCGTACAACTCGGTAGAAAATGGAATAATTTCCTCTGATGATACTCCCAGTTTCCTGTTGTGATGGCTATTAGGGACTTCTGATAGATCGACCTCATTCGTACAACTTGGTAGAAAATGGAATAATTTCCTCTGATGATACTCCCAGTTTCCTGTTGTGATGGCTATTAGGGACTTCTGATGGATCGACCTGATTCGTACAACTCGGTAGAAAATGGAATAATTTCCTCTGATGATGCTCCCAGTTTCCTGTTGTGATGGCTATTAGGGACTTCTGATAGATCGACCTGATTCGTACAACTCGGTAGAAAATGGAATAATTTCCTCTCATGATGCTCCCAGTTTCCTGTTGTGATGGCTATTAGGGACTTCTGATAGATCGACCTCATTCGTACAACTCGGTAGAAAATGGAATAATTTCCTCTCATGATGCTCCCAGTTTCCTGTTGTGATGGCTATTAGGGACTTCTGATAGATGGACCTCATTCGTACAACTCGGTAGAAAATGGAATAATTTCCTCTCATGATGCTCCCAGTTTCCTGTTGTGATGGCTATTAGGGACTTGTGATAGATCGACCTGATTCGTACAACTCGGTAGAAAATGGAATAATTTCCTCTCATGATGCTCCCAGTTTCCTGTTGTGATGGCTATTAGGGACTTCTGATAGATCGACCTCATTCGTACAACTCGGTAGAAAATGGAATAATTTCCTCTGATGATACTCCCAGTTTCCTGTTGTGATGGCTATTAGGGACTTCTGATAGATCGACCTCATTCGTACAACTCGGTAGAAAATGGAATAATTTCCTCTGATGATACTCCCAGTTTCCTGTTGTGATGGCTATTAGGGACTTCTGATGGATCGACCTGATTCGTACAACTCGGTAGAAAATGGAATAATTTCCTCTGATGATGCTCCCAGTTTCCTGTTGTGATGGCTATTAGGGACTTCTGATAGATCGACCTGATTCGTACAACTCGGTAGAAAATGGAATAATTTCCTCTGATGATACTCCCAGTTTCCTGTTGTGATGGCTATTAGGGACTTGTGATAGATCGACCTGATTCGTACAACTCGGTAGAAAATGGAATAATTTCCTCTCATGATGCTCCCAGTTTCCTGTTGTGATGGCTATTAGGGACTTCTGATAGATCGACCTGATTCGTACAACTCGGTAGAAAATGGAATAATTTCCTCTCATGATGCTCCCAGTTTCCTGTTGTGATGGCTATTAGGGACTTCTGATAGATCGACCTGATTCGTACAACTCGGTAGAAAATGGAATAATTTCCTCTGATGATACTCCCAGTTTCCTGTTGTGATGGCTATTAGGGACTTCTGATGGATCGACCTGATTCGTACAACTCGGTAGAAAATGGAATAATTTCCTCTCATGATGCTCCCAGTTTCCTGTTGTGATGGCTATTAGGGACTTCTGATAGATCGACCTGATTCGTACAACTCGGTAGAAAATGGAATAATTTCCTCTCATGATGCTCCCAGTTTCCTGTTGTGATGGCTATTAGGGACTTCTGATAGATCGACCTGATTCGTACAACTCGGTAGAAAATGGAATAATTTCCTCTCATGATGCTCCCAGTTTCCTGTTGTGATGGCTAACATCTAACTATTCATTGACATTTCATTTTGCACTTTTAAAGGATAGATAGATAGATAGATAGATAAAAAGCTGTATTTAAGTTTTAACTTTTTACAGGGAGGCCACTTAATCTGCTTAAAATAATATAACTTTACATAAAAATTATAAAATATAATACTAGTTTTATAATGAAAAGTTTATACCTAAATAAAAAGAACAGAAGAAGAGAGAAAAACAAATATGTACATATATATAATAATAATAAATAAATAATAATAATAAATAATAATAATAAGTCACACAAATTAAAATTAAAATTATTCAGTTTTGCACATTCAGTCCTACATTAAAGAAACAGCCACAAAAAATTAATCGAATCTGATAAAAGCACGGATTCTGAGGGCATATAAAACGTAGGCGCAGAGGTAGTTGAGCTTCTCACGGTCTCTTACATCCAGTAATGCAACAAGCCTGTCTTCAGTGGTGTCCTCTGCTTGGAAATAGCTGCAGATGTAGTGGCGTCTAGCTTCCGTGTACATCGGACACCTGAGTAGGAAGTGACCAATATCCTCCTCTTCTTACAGGTTGCATATCCAGCATATCTCGTTACATTTAATCTTGTACAAGATTCCATTAGTAAATATTCTCAGCTCCAACTTTCCGGCTAGTCTCAGCTGAGACAAGATTTGAGCTTTGTAGAAGGTAGTTCTGAGTTGGAGGTATTTATCTACTCCCCAAAATGTCTTTAGCCTTCGGTAGATTGGACTGAAGGAGGATACACACATCTTCTCTATTTCTGCTTGGACGTGTCTATCAAGATATGCTTTGACCAGATATCCTTCTTTTTCTCTCAGAGCTGCGCTGTCCTGTCTCAGGAATAATTCCTCTTCCCCTACAAGCTGGAACTGCTCTCGTGCCTGACTCAAATGCACTTTTAAAGGAAATATACCAGAAGGAGCAAATAACCTAGTAATTGAGCGCCAAACCCCATAACCTATCCTTTAGTTGAAAAATCGAATTTTTGGCACATTTAAAAACTTTTCTGCCAAATGAACACTCATGGATATAATTTTAGGAAGCATTTATGAAAATAAAAAAAAAGTCCAGGGTACTAGTGTATCCTTAATATAGCATCATGTTAAAATCAAGCAAGGATAACCCAGTAGGATCCCTCTTGAAGAGTTCTCCTGAAATTGAGGCTCTATTCCTAGGTTATGATAAAATATTTTAAGGAAAGTGATAAAATAAATAAGGTTAAAAGTGAGAATATTTTTTGGCCTTCAGCCTATTTGATTATTCATAAGATTTAGTTATTGTTTTCGTGTTTACATAGAGCTAAAAATAACCGCCATGATGTTGTTTTCACTTTATTCTGCTGATTCAGGGTTTGTATTACTGGAAATCCCATTAGATTATTCGGCAAAAATTGGTGTCATGGCCTACTTATCTAGTTACTTTAATCTTTTACGCAGAAAATAGAATTAAACCGGAAAACAACTCACCAATTAAACTTTATAATTAAAATAAAATATTTAATCAGGAATGTGCAAAAAAAATTCATGGGAAAGAACTCTATTTTCTCTGAAAATTTCTCTGAAGAAGCCTCTATATATGGTTTCTATTGGAAAATAGCAGCTCAGACCTTCCCTTGCCTATGTGCTTAATACAATTTTCTTCTGGTAATGACCTAAGAAATTTTAAATCATGGATCGAAACAGTTATTTTGTTTTGGAGAAGAGCTGAGACTTAAGACACAGCAATTATACTGAAAAAAACAACAACTAGAAGGGCAACCATACATCGTTAACGTTTCATCAACTAGACAGGTAACCATACATCGATAACGTTTCATCAACTTCACAGGTAACCATACATCGATAACGTTTCATCAACTTCACAGGTAACCATACATCGATAACGTTTCATCAACTAGACAGGTAACCGTAAATCGATAACGTTTCACCACCTTGCCAAGTAAGGTTACATTGATAACGTTTCTCCAACTAGACAGGTAACCGTAAATCGATAACGTTTCACCAGCTTGCCAAGTAAGGTTACATTGATAACGTTTCGCCAACTAGACAGGTAACCGTAAATCGATAACGTTTCACCAACTAGACAGGTAAGGACATATTGATGAGGTTTCAACGACTTGACAGGTGAGCTTAGATTGTTAATGTTTCACCAACTAGTCAGATAAGCTCACATTGAAAACGTTACGCCAACTTGACAGGTCGGGTAAGCATATATCGATAACGTTTGACAGGTACATACATCGATAACTTGACAGGTAAGCTCATATTGATAAGGTTTTAACGATTTTACTGGTAAGCTCATATTGATAAGGTTTTAACGATTTTACAGGTAAGCTCATATTGATAAGGTTTCAACAACTTGACATGTAAGCTCACATTGATAAGGTTTCAACAACTTGACAGGTAACCAACCACAAATTCATAACGTTTCAACAACTTGACAAGAAAACTCATATTGATAAGGTTTCAACGACTTGAGCGGTAAGCTCATATTGATAAGGTTTTAACGATTTTACAAGTAAGCTCACATTGATAAGGTTTCAACAACTTGACAGGTAACTAACCACACATTCATAACGTTTCAACAGCTTGACAAGAAAACTCATATTGATAAGGTTTCAACAACTTGACAGGTAACCAACCACAAATTCATAACGTTTCAACAACTTGACAAGAAAACTCATATTGATAAGGTTTCAACGACTTGGCAGATAAGCTCATATTGGTAACGTTTCAACAACTTGTCACGTAATCTCACATTAATAACGTTACTCCAACTTGACAACTTGTCAGATAAGCACACATTGATAAGGTTTCCTTAACTACTAGCATGGTAATGCAAGAATTAAACCATTTCAACAACTACCAGACTGTTAACCCTTCATTGATAATCATAAATCGTAAAGGAACAGATAAATGACTCCATACAATATGAGTAATTAATGAAGAATCGATATAATGTAATGAAGTGACACCCTACATCGTTCTTATCGTCAAATCGATGTTTTCGCCTCCCTACAATTCAGGCGAAACGACTGTTTTTCGCTGTCAAACACGATAGCTGAACTTTACTCCCGTCATATCCTCTATGATAGAGATAAGATCACGCGCTGGTTTTCAATTCCCTCTATCAATAACTGCTCTATGACAACTTTCAGCAAAATATCTGTCATAAATCGACCCAATGTACTCATCAATTTTCAATGTTTTTATACTTTATTTCAATTACAGAAAGATGATTACTTGTTATGGTTTATCTTTCAATAATCTTATCTTTCTTTCTGTCGGCAGTCTTATATAATATGCCCTAAACGCTTCAAATATATCTTTGACATTAAGCAGGCTACACTCGGTCAGGCAGGCCTGTCAGTTAGACCTGAACGATCTATTTGTCCTCCGGTGTCCCTTAACGATTCATTTCTTCCTCAAAAATCCCAAGTCCGTTACCTTGGACTTATACTCGACAAACGACTAACTTGGAAGCCACACATTACTCAGAAGAGACAAGAACTCAACCGACGGTACAGACTTTTACTACACTTACTTTACCGACGATCACATCTTACACTTAAGAACAAAAGACTCATTTACATGACAGTACTCAGACCACTATGTACTTATGGCATAGAGCTCTGGGGATCCACAAAGCCATCCAACTCCTACAAAATTCAATCTTTGCAGTCTAAAATCCTCCGCAAAATAGCCGACGCTCCATTCTTTGTATCCAATTTGACTCTCCATAACGGCCTCCATATTCCATTTATCCAACCATTATCAAAAAAATTATATCAAAAATTTCATTCTAAATTACACGGCCATCCTAATTCTTTAATAAACTCTTTATCCTCACATCTAATCCCAAATAACCCCGTTCGCCGACTGAAGCGTAACTGGCCTAGAGACCAACTACAGGAGTAGTTCTTCCTGATTTTAATCTTTCTGCCATGTGGGTACTGCAACTGTGCGGCTTCCCTCCTCACGAGCTTCAGGACATATTCACAAGTATCATTTTACTAGAAATGTATTTTTACATTGTTGTAAATTCTAAATAAATAAATAATTTCAACGAAACTCGGTATTCGTTCTGGTCAACTAAAGAAAAAAATGTGTTGTAAAAATAATCTAAATCGGTTCATTATTAATTTTGTTTTTCTGCTGTGGATTATTCGTTACCATCCTGTAATGTAATCTAAGTGAGAGAACCTAAAAGCTCGCATGAAATATCGTCGCAAAGCAGATTGCGAAAACTCTTCTCTGAAAATATGCATATCTATGGTACCTCAAAGGAGTTGAATGAATGAATCTAAAAAAAAAAAAAAAAAAAAAAAAAAAAATGAAAATTCATCGTAAGTCAACGACCTATGCGGGGAAAATTCCTCGTAAGTCAAGGACCTATGCGGGGAAAATTCATCGTAAGTCAACGACCTATGCGGGGAAAATTCATCGTAAGTCAACGACCTATGCGGGGAAAATTCATCGTAAGTCAACGACCTATGCGGGGAAAATTCATCGTAAGTCAACGACCTATGCGGGGAAAATTCATCGTAAGTCAACGACCTATGCGGGGAAAATTCATCGTAAGTCAACGACCTATGCGGGGAAAATAAAACCAACCGAAATCTGGAAATGGAATGAATTGAAGAATGTTAGAACTCGATACCTTTTATCGGAGAAAGGGGGCGATTCTGCTCAAAGGAATTCTTCGCTTTTGAATCTGCTTGTATTTCTCGCCGTGGGCGTGGTGTTTGTATTCCACGGCAGCAAATACACTTTCTCGGCCAATTACAAACCCATTCAAGAATTACCAATTCACTTCAGACCAAGAACAGCAAATATCGACCAAAATTGGTTAAACGACCTCATCCTCTTGTTCATCGGAAAACCAAAATATCAATTAGTGATTTACAGAATTATGCGGTACGTTAAGAACTATTTTAGTATATTGGCATGAGGCAAATAATACTGAAATATGTTATTAACATCATGAATTAATGAACTTTGGGTAAAAAGCCCCCTTATATACGATCATGCAGTAAGCAGTTTCTTTGGGTAAAAACCCCCTTATATACGATCATGCAGTAAGCAGTTTCATTGGGTAAAAACCCCCTTATATACGATCATGCAGTAAGCAGTTTCATTGGGTAAAAACCCCCTTATATACCATCATGCAGTAAGCAGTTTCTTGTCAATTAGCTTCATTGGTACGTGGGATGTAGATAGTTTAACTCCGGGTTTGTTTTTGTTTTTTTTATTATTATCAGGTAGATAAGTCAAAATAGAACGTGAATGAATGGATGTTCTGTAAGTCGAATTCTCTGGTTGGCCTTTAGTTCTCTCACAGTTTCTAGTTAAAGTGAATAGCACCATCATCTATGAAACATTCAATATCCTATTTCAAGGGCGAATCCAGGGTCTGAAACTCCCCTCCTAGCATTTTGTTACCCATAAATCACTCGTAAAAATGATAATTAAAACATTGAGTTTCAATTGCATACTTTTCCAATCAGGTTTATAAATCAGCATTCCATAGAGTAAACATTCGCCTTTCCTATCCTCAACCACTTCTAGAACTATAACATGGGTTTCCCAACATCCGGAATTCCTGATTTGCCCTTACTCTTCCAAGGTCCTGATATATAAAATTTATATATATTATTGATATATAAATTTATGTATATAGGTTATTTTAAGCTGTTTAAATTCTAAGAAATGCCGCTCCTGCTTGACGGACTTTTCCGTAAGGTAGGAGAGCATTTAAGCAAATTTTGAAAAGTCCGAATCGCAGGAACTGCGTCATCTTAGCGCGGTTACGTACATCTCGAAGAAATGGAATGAATTAGCATCACAAATCACAGGAAACTGACAGTAGCCTAACTTACACAGAAGCGGATAATTGTTAATCTGTATAAGTCAATACAATTATGTACTGAAAACGTACTTACTCTTCCACTACTGCTGAGAAGGCTCTATTCTAAACAACCAAAAATTCGTTGTCATTTTAAGTATCTTGTTTTACTAGCAAATTCGTTTTACTGTAAATATATAATCAACTGTAAATATAAGCTTCATGGCGAATAAAATTCCATTCTGTCGTGGGTTAAATCTTTCTACAAAATATGAAATAACGGTAACTTCAGTTAGAGGCTATGAGGAAGGTTATATAGACAGGAGAATTCAAAACAAACTACGTCATCATGATTAGCCACAGTCATCTTGATTACCACAGCCACTCCAAACTTATTACCAATACCTTTCACCGTTTCTTAGCTTATTTTACTACTATACTAATTTTAATGATAAATGCAACTTAAAAAAACAAGAAACAACCAATTAAAAAGTGAGATAAACAAAGAGAAAAACCCTTTCAAAACAAACACTTTTTAAGTTTCAAGCGCTTATATCTCTGATTGAAGTTGCCCCATAGAATATTGCTTCAGAACCTTCTTTGTAGAGAATTTAGTAAGCATTCGAATGGTCACCTTCCACTAAGCACGATTTCCCAACCGTTATCGAGATATTTACGAAAAATGTATGAAGATCCGAAAACTTTTCATGTCTATTAATAAAATAATTTTTTTCGCATACTTCCTTAACTCCAAATATAACCAAAATTTAAACATCTTAGTTGGGATTAATTTCCAAATTGTAGAAAATATTTCAATTGAATTCCGCGAGTCTAAGTACTCACAAAAATATAATGACTTACAAAAACATTGATTCCACTTTTCTCAGAAACGGTTACAGATATCGCCTTAAAAATGGTTTCATTCGTTTTCTTATGTTAAGAAACCTATAAAACAAGTACCTGCAAGCATATAAAATCAAAAACGTAAGCGTTACGATTTTTTTTGCGCAAATTTCGCCCCAAACACTATCTTCTGCTGGTTAACGAACTTGACCTTTCAAATTAAACGACAGATTTTTATGCCAAATTTCGTTAAAATCGGACCATTTTTGAGCATGCTAGAGCGCGAACAGACAAGCATATATATAAATATATATATATACAAATTTGGGTCACCTGTATTTTCGTGATCTATAGGGTCTGAAACGTGAAAGTCAACCTCATAAGCGGGTTCCTTAATGACTATATCGAGGGTTTTCGGCATAATTGATATAAATTCGTCCAATAAGCTGTTAATAACATTACAAGCCTATTTATAACGAAGCGCCATTGTTGGTCGGCATGCCGCAGATACGTTGTCGGTGGTTTTGATTGATTTGTTATTTACAGCTGTTATAGAATGCGGTCATATCTTCACCGCAATCAGAATCGCCTCTTCCTCTGCGTGTAATAGTTTCAAAACATTCCGAGAAGGTTGCGCAAGCCGGGTTTTCCCCTGGTTTCTGGTAATTACCCCTAACTCATATTTATAATATATCTCTACAAAAGTATAATGTCTAATTCAAAGAGCAGCCTGCACTTTGAATTAGACATTATACCCTGCACTGTGCAGGGTGGGGTACGTCCACCGCCATTAGCGACCAACTAAGAAGATGGAACACATGAAAATTTGAACTCCGACCTGTGTTCAATATATATATATATATATATATATATATATATATATATATATATATATATATATATATATATATATGCTTGATGTTTATTTTTCGTCGCTGGGATGATATTTTTAGATGGAACGGCATTTTTCTCCAGCGGTGCTACTCCTCCTCACTTCTTCCCGGGATATTTCGATGGGTTCATCTCCATCGAAATATCCCAGGAAGAAGTGAGGAGGAGTACCACCGCTGGAGAAAAATTCCGTTCCATCTAAATATAAATATATATATATATATATATATATATATATATATATATATATATACATACACACACACACAGCCTGTTCCCTCTCTAGCTTCCCCAAAATTGGTCGATTTTAAACAATCCTGTGTTGTTTAGGGATCTGTTAGCATTAGCATTCGTGTTTATAAATTGATCTTAGAAGAAAAACAAATATATATATATATATATATATATATATATATATATATATATATATATAGTTATAATAATAAATAATAATAGATGCGATTATAAATGCGATAATAATAGATGCGCCGTAAAAAAAAAAAAAAAAAAAAAAAAAAAAAAAAATAATAAATAATTATATATAAATATAAAAAAAAGTAACGTAAAAAAAAGAAGGAGAATAAAAGAGGAAACAATTAAAAAAAACATTAAAAAAGAACGAAAAATAATAATAAAGGGAAGAGGGAAAAATAAATCCCGACGTAAATAATAGTTGTGATAAGCAAACCCTAATTTATGGATGTACAGTCCTATGGCATATTTATATGATAGGGCGCTGAAGACTATGACGTTGTTCGCCCTAAATTCTTTAAACGAACACTAAAGGATAATATGCAATTTCCTAAAAAAAGCAGTGAACTTAATTTAATTATTTATTAAATTTTAACGCCCATTTTTTTTTCACGCCCATTCTTCATTTTAGGAGGTGTTGTCTATAGGTTACCTTTTCTAGCTAGGATAGGGCTGATGCGCGCACATTTCGCCCAAAAACCTCGTTCTGTGCATGGACATATATATATATATATATATATATATATATTTTTTTTTTTTTTTTTTTACACTTTATCTTTATTGAAATTTACCACCTGTATAGAGAACAACATGTAAATAGTATTGTATTGATCTATAACTCATGGGTACATAGGAGGGGAGAATACACCCATTGTTCAACTCCCTATTAGATATATATACATATATATGTATAAAAAGATGTAATAATGTTTGGCTCTTTTTCTATGTACAACATAGAATACAACTCATATGTATGTATACATATCCATGGACATATATGAATCGGTCCTTGCAAAAACCGCTTCAGTCCAAAATCAGTAGTTCTGATAAAACTAGACTGAAGCCCTTTCTGTATGGAATAATTAAATTATGCCTATGTTTCTATGTTAACTATGTATTGTACTGAAGTCCTTCTAATATAGAAATGATGACTATGTTTCTATGTTAACTATGTATTGTACTGAAGTCCTTCTAACATAGAAATGATGTCTATGTTTCTATGATAACTATGTATTGTACTGAAGTCCTTCTAACATAGAAATGTCTAGTTACCTTTAGATACAAAGAATTCATCACTCATACTAACGAAAATATTATCCGAACTCATATTGGGAAAAAATAGACTGAAGTTCTTTTTGCATGGATCGACTCATATAGGAAATAATTTCGGGGGCTGGAGGCTGGGAATAACCAATCTAGAGCTACTACACCAAAAAAAGTTTTTTCTGAACTAAGTGATCTTATTTTTAAGGTTTTTATGACACATTTTTACCGATTAAATCAAAATTTAATTTTGTTTTAATTGGGGGAGTCAGCCCCCCCCTTATATACGACAATGAGTGCATACGCATTACGACTCACTGACATCGGTGGCAGTAAATAATAATAAAATAGAATTTATTTTTCCTTCGCTAAAATGTGACATTTCTCAATCTTACGCCATATTTAGATAACCTTTTCTTGTTTTGAATCGTCCCGAAAAAATGAAAGATATCACAAATAAAAAGAGCCTAATGTATATTGTAAACAGTATGTTTTTATACCAGCTAGAAGCGGTTAATGTTGTCATATCTTATCACTAGTAATAAATCAGCTGTAGTGATAACAACATTTAAACAGTTATTCCGAGAATCCAGTAGGAAATGCGTTCGAAAAATAAAAACACTCGGGATATAATATCACAAACAAGCAATTTATTGTATTGAATTATAACCAATTATAATCACTTAATGTTTCTTTTCATTATTCTGTTTATATATGTGTATGTGTGTTTTCTGCAACTAGGCTTCTTTCTCCAGCAGTCTTGCTCCTCCTTTCTTCGCAATATTTCGCCGGATTCCTCTCCGGCTTCTTCTGGCAGTCACTCATCCTTCCTGGTTGCTAAGGGAATGGCGAATGAAAGGAGATTCAATTATTCCGATGAAATATTGCGTAGAAAGGAGGAGCAAGACCGCTGGAGAAAGAAGCCGAGTTGTAGAAAACACATTTAATTCCCAGCGAAGCAATTTAAATGTATATATATATATATATATATATATATATATATATATATATATATATCTTTTTGCTCTCTATCAGCCTCAAAAATGGTCCAATTTTAATGAAATCTAGTACAAAAATACCCTGTCAAATTCACAAGGTCAAGTTGGTTAGCCAGCTAAATCTGTCTCCCCTGTTTTTTTTTAACGAAATTCGCGGGAAAAATCATAGTGCCTACGTTTATAGGCATGAAGGTAAAATTTGTATACTTTTTCGTCGTAGGGAAAGAATTTTGAAGGCGATATCAGCAACCATTTTCGAGAACAGCGGATACAATTAGTTTTAGGAACTAATGTTCGGTTTGGTTCCGTTGATAATTTGTCGTTTGATATTCCAAAATAAGATATTTAAATTTTGGTTACGATTGGTGTAAAGGCAGTGTTAGAAAAAGAAATCGCACATTTTGGTTTATATCTTAGAAGCAGTTGGTAAATCGTAGTAAGTGGAAGGTGATCATTCGAAACATGACTGAATTTTCCTCAAAAATGCTCTAATTTTCAATGAGATATCAGTTGGAGCAATAAGTGCTTACATTTTCAAATTCATTGGTTTAATTGTATTGAATAGTAAAATTATACTTCAGTAAGGCAGCTCGTCCACTGGATCCAAAAAGTTGCAAACTGCGAAGCAACGAATTCGTGCGAATGCCTCTCGTCCATTGCCTCAGTGTTCGTCCGAATTCGCAGTAGACTTGATGGCTCGTACTCTTAGTCCATTTTCAACCATGACTATTCGCATCTTTTCGCAACTATAAATCCCAGCAGGATGGGATCGGTTCGCACTTCGGACTAGTTCGGACGAATTCGTCGGAAATCGGACGAACGATACGGCCCAGTGGACGCAGTCCATGATGGAGCCTCGTGTTGGGATTGTTCGTCCGTATTCGTCCGAATTTCGGTTCCAGTGGACGACAGGCCTAAAATACGTACGAGTACAAGACAAACATGTTTGCGATTGAGTGCTGCTAGGAAATAAGGGAGAAGGCGGAATGAGTAATTTCCTCTTCGGTATAAATAAGCTAGCGTCAGTTTTCTTTGCATTGCGGCGCCTAAAATATCGCTTTTCTTCCAGATTTTATTCGATTAGGTGTTGAACTTTTTCACGAAACATCAAATTAGCAAATTTATTATCTGCATCTATTATAAGCTTTCCGAATTTCACTACGAATAAGAACGGAAACCCGTTCCCCCCGACGACGCAGTTCCAGGATGTTGGACTTCTATATAAAAACATTCCTGTTAATACGGAGTGTTAATGTAATGAATTCTCTGGTATTATTACGAACTAAGTAAAGATTGATAAGGTATTACACAAAAGTGGAGTGTATATATATAGCTCTGAAAACACAACTTATATAAAACATTGTAAACAAAGTGACGTGTACAATTAATTAAAAGCATAAGAAACTGGTCTGTAAGTCAACAATGTATAAATAGCACCATCCCAACAACATACGACCTGAAATAAACACCGGACAGGTCTACTTTATATAAACAACCAACTTAAGGAAATTTAATGCGTTCTCTAAAAAATCTCACAAGACGTAGAAATGAGTCGTAGTAAACAAACACTTACAAGGTTACGTAATGGTGCGAAAACACCGCACGAAGTAACATAAGAAATGTCGGTTCGTATTACACGCCGAGTAATTGCACATCAGAGTGTAGTACAACGCAATAACTTATACATTTACCGGGATCGGGTTTCGTAATACGCCTGTCGTGATAGGAGGGCAAAAAAAGGTGACACGAAATAATTATTTCTACTTATTTTATTAAAATGAAAAAAATAAGCGTGGGTGAAAATAAGCGTGCATGACGAATACTACGGGTCCTGTTCCCTCTAGTAATAAGAGTCTGACTAGTAGGAACTGCGTCATGATAGCGCGGTTCCTTTCTTATACCTTGCGCTATTAGCGAAGAAATAAAAGTAGTCATTGGTAGCATTTGATCTTCTTGAAAAATTAAAACTTAAAGAGAAGGAAGTTTAAGGCTGCACAACAGGAATCTGACAGTATAGAGTTGAAAAAGATATTATATTTCGTGAAAAATGTAAAATTAAATTTCAAAAAGAAGATTTTAGGCGCCACAACAGGAAACTTACAGTATCCTAAGCCGAAATTATTCCCTCACTCTTCGCTCTAGGAAAACAGTGTTACAAATAAGACTTTCATTTTATTATAAAAACAGTCATTTAAAAGCTACTGCTAACACACAGAAAAAAATTAAACAGTTTTAGACACTTATTTTCCGATTTCGAGATATTGAAGAAAATATACAAACGTCAAAAAAACTTTTAGTACTCATAATGTTTTTTTTTTGTCAAGTACTTCTTTAACTCCAAATGCAACCAACATTTTTAAAACTGTTACAGTTACAGATTTCACCTTAAAAATGGTTTCATTCGTTTCCCTACTTTACACAAGCTAGTTGTAGACTGCATTACTGAATTCCTTGAAATATCCAGTATTATTTCAAAACTGTATTTCCGATCATGCAACTCGGGGATCTCAACACACCAACTACCTGATGGAACAGGAATAACCTTCAAACAGCTATCGAATATCATTATTGAAACCAAACATATTACTAAAAGTCCGTCACGCAGGAGCTGCATAACTAAGCACTTTCCTCAGAATTGGGTAGTGTCGAGTGCATTCCTGAATAATTTGCTTAAAATAACCTATATAGATAAATGTAATATATATATATATATATATATATATATATATATATTTCTTTATTGATTATTACATCCTGTATATAAATACATCTAGTAATATGATGAATGATACAATAAGAAGGTACTGTGCTCAAGGCCTCCCAACTTCATCCTCGATTAACGTCAGAAAGATGCTCAGATGACGTTGAGAGATGCCTACACAAGCTCCCTTCTGCTCCGACCAGTGGCTGGAGTCGAAGAGAGATCGGTGATCCACAGAAAATTGTCGCACTTGAACAAAGAGAAAGCCATTGCTAACACTTCACTTGGTCACTGAAGCAGATCTCTAGGCCAAAGTCTTTTGAGTCACCTCGGTGGAGAGAGTGGGTGGGTGGCACTTGATAAGGAGAGGATTTCAGGATTTTTATGAGTGAAAAGTTTAGGATGGAAACGTTAGAATCTGGATAATACAACATTATTAACGAGTGGGATATTGAGGTCTTTATGGAGGTTGAGGTTGGAAACATAAAAAGGAGCATCGACTATTGTTCTTAGGACCTTGGATTGGAATGTTTGAATGCGTCTGATGTTCGATGTTTTCGCAGCTCCCCATAGTTCTGAACCGTATGTCCAAATGGGTTGCAGTAGTGATTTGTAAATGATCAGTTTGTTTTCAGTACTTAAATGTGATTTGCGGTTCAACAGTCTGTAGAGTTGTCCAAATCGTCTGTTAAGTTCTTGTCTTTTAAGTTTTAAGTGATGTTTCCAGGTAAGTCGGGAGTCCAAGTGTAGTCCGAGACAGTGAACTGTACCAGAAGAGGGTAATGGGACGTGGTTGAAGTGTACTCGTGGACAGGAACTGCGCCGGAGGGTGAAGGTGATGTGATGGCATTTTTCCTCATTCTCCTTGCTTCTCCATTTTTTACACCACTCTTGAATTTTATTCAAGTGGGACTGAAGATTCTGCGACGCAGTGTTAGCATTTGGGTGGGATGCGTATATAGATAAATAAAATAAAAACATAAATAGTTCTGCTCTTTTGAATTGGTTATGAACACCTGTTTCAATTCAATTCAAACATAGTACAAAGTAAATCCCCCTCCCCCCTTCCGATAGACCGATTTAGTTCATTTTTACAACACTTCTTTCTTATTAGATACCCAGGGCGTATACCGCGTTTCGTTACAATACAGCAGAAATTACGACCGGTATGAGTATATTAGTAATTTGGGTCTGGAGTAAACCCCCCCCCCTCCTAATGAACCGATTTAGTTTATTTTTACAGCACATTTTTTTCTCTTTAGTTGAACAGAACGAATACCGAGTTTCGTTGAAATATAACAAAAATTACGGCTGGTATTGGTAAATAACTACTTTGGCTCCGGAGTAAACCCACCCTCCGGATGAACTGATTTTTTTGGTTAATGAACTCGTTCAATCGTTTGATGGGGGAATACTATATACCAAGTTTCGTGGCGAAAAAACAAAAACTCTGGCCTGTATCGTGTTAACGGACATATATATATATATATATATATATATATATATATATATATATATATATATATATATATATAAATTTTGACGGGGGTCATTTTCGGTGTCTACTAGGTAGGATCGATAAAGATTCGAAGAAATTTTTCAAAAATTCCGTCATGAGTGCAACCTCAATAGCTACTTTCCTTCGGAGGAAAGAGCTAAAAGAGCATAGCACACACTATTTATCCCTAGAACACCAATCATCTCTACAGAACTCCTATTCCAATTTCAAATAATGCAATTTCCAATCAAATTAAGCTGTAGTTTTACATTTAACAAAGCGCAAGGACAAACTTTAAAATATTGTACCATCAAGCACACAGACTTTTAATAAGTTTTAGACATACATACAGTATATACGTACAGAATGCACAAACCAAACTAAAATATTTTGCGACATAACAAAATCGGTTAATTATAACCTGGAGATTGTTTGTACTAAAGCCCGAAATTAACCAATCCTTTGAATGTAATTCAATATGCTGTTATAATATGTAATACTTCGTCCAATTTTAATTCAATAGTTTCTTTCTGAAAAGAATTTAATATTTCTCTAAAACGTACGGAATTAAAAACAAACCCAGTTTAAAATTTGTATTTCTAACAGAACCATTCATAAAAAAAGTCCGACTCACAGGAACTGCATCATCTTAGCGCGGTTCCGTTCTTATCTCTAGACTCATTTAAAATGATTAAAATAGAAGCTATTATTATTATTATTTTGGGTCCACATTTCTAGAAAGCATGAAGATTAGATAGTTAGCCGTCGAGGTGATAAGTAAAGATGGAATGGTTGGGATTCGGCTAAAGAAACCTCAATACGATTTTTGTTAAAAAAATCTATATTTAGGACGTTTCAGCTACTCATTGGTAGCCTTCGTCAGCATTGAAAGTGCCGGGAGGCAGAGGAGGACCAAAGTTGACAGTTCCATCTTTACTTTCAAGAAAGGTCTTATTTACGATCTTACCTGTATAGGCCAACCCGCCCTAGGAAGGACCCCGCTAGGCAGTTGAAAAGCTATATATTGGAAATCCATATCTCTAAGATTAAATTGTTTTTCTTATTTTTCTTCACCTGATTTATTATCAAATACATTATCCAACTATAACCAGTTAAAAAATAACAAGGAATAAAAACAGACAAAAAGAACAGTGCGAATAAGCGAAATCAATCACTTTAAAGTTTTAAGCTCTTATTTCTACGATTGACATCGCCTAATCAAAACTTTCATTAGAACCTTTTTTGTAGAGAATTTAGTAAGCTTTCTAATGGTATTCTTCTGTTTACCAAGATTCTCAACCTTTTTCGAGATATTAAGGAAGGTATACAAAGTTACCAAAACTTTTTATGTCTGTTAATAAATTTTATTCTAACCCTTCCCATGATTCTAAGTGCCCAAACCAAAAACGGTATTCAAAAACTAGTTTTCCAATTTTCTCGAAAACGATTAAAGCTATCGCCTTGAAAATGGTTTCATTCGTTTTCCTAGCCCAAGAAGCATATAGAACGAGTACTTACAAGCTTATGAACTCAAAAACGTAAGCGTTACGATTTTTTTGCGCGAATTTCGCCCCAAACGCCATCTTCCAGTAGGCGGATTTTGCTGGTTAACGAACTTGACCTTTCAAATTAGACGAAAGATTTTTGTACCAAATTTCATCAAAATCGGACCATCAGGGAAGCCAGAAATGAGCGAACAGAAATATATATATATATATATATATATATATATATATATATATATATATATATATAAATAAATATATACATATATATATATATACAAATTTGAACCACCGTTATTTTCGGTCTCTAGGGGTTCTGAAACGCGAAATTTTCTAGTCGGCACTTCCGGATTGTTTCATTGTATCAACCTTATAAGCGGGGTTCCTCCCTATGGGAGAGGGAGGAACCACGCTAATAGCACAAGCCGTTAGAAATTCTGAAGTTTGGAGTGCTGGAGAAGAGGTGTAGAAGATTATTACATGATAATAGTCCTCCTCCGAACAAAAGAACCAGAAGGGGCGTGTCTGGAGGGGAACTAGGCCTTCCCACACATGGGTTGGGTGAAGCGCGTACGCACTACCTGGTTCTTTTGTTTGCGGGCGGACTATAGATTCTTCTTTATTCATAAAAATAAGTTTCTGTATCACTCCGTTATTCCAAAAACTCTGGACACAACAAAAGGTCATCAAGTCCTGGACACAGACATATATACGGTAATTTTGACCGATTACTATCCATTTTCTACAGGGAAACAACAGTTTTTTTCCCTGAAATTTTCGTATTTTTTTTTTTTTTTTACTTATGAAGTGGGACCATTTCGTTCCCTTATTAGCAATAAAAGCCAATCATAAGCAGTCTAACAGGCTAGTAAAACTTCTTTCAGAAATTTCACGCTGGTTCTTGTTTTTACGGCAACCGTTCTAAAATCCCGTTGTACTGGCAGAGGTTTCTTGTAGGCTTCAATTTAATGCAGTTATTATATCATCCCTACCATGTCAAACTATCGAATATGCAAAAATTTCCGAGCAGATTCGGGACTTTGCTCTTGGATTGTGGAGGATACGGCTTGTCGCTATTTGCCACAACTCTAACCCCTTTAGAATAGCCTTTAATGCCTTAAATAAAGTATGGAATAAGACTATTTTCAATATATTACTTGGTCAATGGATAGAATATGTTCCTTCTCTAGTTTGCTCCGATTTGCATATTCGATAGTTTGACAAGGTAGGGACGATATGTAGGCTTTAATTTAATAATTTGGTTTTATGTATGCTTGTATTTAACGCTAACCTATAATACAAATTAATATTTTTAATGTAATTATATTATTAGTATTATTGTTTAGTGCTTTCTTATTTTTCACGTTTTTCTTGCGGTAAAATTTATTTTAAATGTGCAATTTATTTATTTATTTTTTTGACCTAACCAACAGATGAAAAATGATTTTTTCAACAATTACGAGGAACTAAATTTTAAAAAAGTCCAATTCTTAAAGTTAATACTGAATAATATAATCCAAAATGATACATCATCCATCAAGTATTAAAAACTAATGTTCACATACCGTCATAAAACGACTGGACCGTCGGAAAAAAATCTTGAAACGTACCTGAAAAAAAAAAATTAATTTACTACTGAGAAATATAATTTTTGGATAAATATATGCAAAAAATAAAACAAGAAACAGTAATTGAAGTATAATAAATATTGAACAAGAACTCAGGAATGATAAATAATAATGTCATTAAATATTTCAATTTCTGTTTTGAAAAGATTAAATAAAAGAAAAAGAAAAGAAAATATTAAACTGGAGTTTAATTTTTCACAGACAATTGGATTGAAAATGGCTGATAGCCGAGCGTTTCCACAACAAAAATCTAATATAAAATACAAAACAATTGAAGACTTAATAAGCTGTTACCAACTACCTAGATATATATATATATATATATGTATATATATATATATATATATATATATATATATGTATATATATACACACATATATATATAGTATTTTTTTCACCTTATGGTGAAAAAGAAAATAATTAATCGTAGAGTAAATTAATTATATATAATAGTGATCTCAGTATGATTTGTTTATTAGATGTCAAACGTTTTGTGTATCAGATTTATCTAAAAAAAATATCGACTCGTAGGAACTGTTTCGTCTTAGCGGATTTCGTCCTTAGTTCTGGTGTCATTTGGAACTGAAACAATTGAAATTGTTTTGTTTTAATATTTCGTGAAAACCTCGTGAAAAAAAAAATAGATAAATAAATTGATCAAATATGGAATAAGAATTGTTTTTTGGGAATCCGAAGAAATATTTTTTCATGCTAATTCGAAAAACGTATTCCGATGGACGAATTCTGCTGTTTAACGAGCTTGACTTTTCAAATCGCACAAGGTATTTTTGAAACAAAATCATTAAAATCGGTCCATTTTTTGTCGGGTGCGATTTTTTTTTACTAGAGGATTGAATTTAATTCTTATTTAAATTTTTATATGTAATAAATGATTATTAATAATGATTTTTAATTCTAATAGTTTTTCAGTAATAAATTATTCGGTTGCAGTTATCAGCAAGAGATAGTTTTCCTTCTTATCAGTAGGGACCATTAATATACACCATTTTACATTCAAAATGGCTGAAGCTCAAATATTAAAAACATTTTTACGCCGCTACAGTTTTTTTTTTTTTTTTTTTTTGTTTTTTTTATATATATTAGTATCTTTACAAGTTTCAAAAGACAATGTCACTTCTTCAGTGTCATCATCTTCCTTGAGGGGTTATTGATCAGTAGGTGAAGAAGTTTTACTGACTCAGACTCTGTTTTAGCATAAATATTCTTTAGGGATGACTAAACTTGAAAAAAAAGTTACAAAAAAGTGTCCGCTGGCTTTCGCTCATGCGCGGTGGCCTTGTACGAAAAAGAAGACTATGTTATACAGTACATTACATAGGTTTGTCGGGTGGACCTAAAGCATATTTATGTTCCTGAATTTGAGGAGAAGGCTCTATTTGGACATACCCTGCTTACGCATGGGCACCTGAAGGCAACACTTATCAGTAAACAGTGTAACGAAATACTCATAATGAAACGTATCGTTACAAACCACTGAATGTAATATGTTAAAGGGGACGCCCGGTGGCCGTGATGGTTAAGGCGTGAGCACTTAACACTCCGTGCCAAAGGTCGTGGGTTCGATTCCCACTATGGGGTAGTGGCTGTTCTTTAGAAAAAAGAAATGACATCAGCCCTATCCTGTCTAATAGGGCGGTAACCTATACATAACCCGTCCCAAAATTCTTAGTTAATATTACTGGATGTCAAAATTTAAATGAAATAAATATGTTAAAGGCTGATTTAAAAACGGTTCGATGCAATTACTAAAGATGATTTCATTAGGAAAAGTCTTAGACGGACCGTAAAGGTATAGATGGCAACCCTGGTCCTCACTGGTTCCGCGGCGGGATAGGTGCACCACGTGGTGACTTCCAAGCCTACAGTCTCAGTTTTCCAGATATTCCAAGTATCCGGTACATAGAATCGTAGGCGCTGATAACCTTGTCATTGAGGCCTTGTTTAAATAAAAAAAAAATTAAGAGAATTCGGTTATTAAGATTCGAAAGTGGGGGTTTGATTCTTTTGAAGACGTTTGGTTCAGTTTTCTCTACTAATTACACAGCCTGTGTGTCACAAAAAAAAGTCCGGACCCAGAGACCAAACCATGTTTACTATATTATTTTGTGGTCGCTGAATCCGAATCCGAGGTCAGAAAAACTCCTGCACTTTTTGTTTAAGCCCCACCCCCCAAAACTCATAATTTAGGATATTTTACACTATAAAATTTGTATTCAAGTTGTTAACCAAAATAAACAACTGTTTATTGACTACTGCCTTTCAGTGCTTAAAAATACTAATTGCTGAGACCTTAATGAACTCGATTGGTCCATTTGGAGGGAGGTTACAGCCCTTCAAATATACGACGTTTCTAAAAAAAAAATCGCGTTTTTGCTTATATGTTTGCATTAATTATGTATTCTAATGCATACAGTCTTTGATTTTTTACACAAAAATTGACATAATGCCTTCGGAGGTAATTCTTGAACTGATGCAATCCTTAAAATCCCAAAAATCCCTCCAAATTTGATTCGAGCAATGTATCAATTGAAGTAAACTAAATAATCGGTCGTATATTAAATTAAATTGAAGAGAATTTGTATATTTAAAGGGCTGTAACTTCCCTCCAAATCCACCAAACAACTCGGTGGAGGTCTCAACAAATTATTATATTTAAGATCTAAAAGGCAGTATTCAGGAAATAGTTGTTTATTTTGGTTAACAACTTGAATAAAAATTATAGTGTAAAATATCCTAAATTATGAGTTTTGAGATGTTTTTTCTGACCCCGAATTGGGATTCAGCGACCCCGAAAACATACAGTAAACATGGTCTGCTCTCTGGGTCCGGACATTTGTTTCTTTCTGTTTGTGGCTGTCATATCGGTTTATGTTATTGATTTGCAAATTGTTCACTAAAACACGACGTACAAATGAACAGAGTGATTGTATTACTTGGAATTTTGTAATAGATGTAATCTTTGGAAAAAGCATTAGTCAAGAAGCTAGTAATTCCCGTTTATTGAGTTTTCTCGGGTGGTCTAGGGTTGGAGTCCCTCCCGGAGTAAGGAGTTTTATCATTTTAGGGCCCGTTGAGAAAATATCCTGCTGTACGATGGACGTCAGCGCTAATGTGTTTTGTTTTAGCGCGGTTACTCCCTATCTCCATAGGGAGAACCCGCTTATGAGGTTAACCTCATGACGCAATCCGGAAGTGCCGACTAGAAACTTTCACGTTTCAGACCCTATAGATCACGAAAATATAGGTGGCTAAAATTTGTGTGTATATATATATATATATATATATATATATATATATATATATATGTATATATTATATATATATATATATATATATATATATATATATATATATATACTTGTCTGTTCGCTCTCTAGCAAGCTCAAAAATGGTCCGATTTTGACGAAATTTGGTACAAAAATCTGTCGTCTAATTTGAAAGGTCAACTTCGTTAACCAGCAGAATCCGCCCACTAGAAGATAGTGTTTGGGGCGAAATTCGCGCAAAAAAAATCGTAACGCTTACGTTTTTGAGTTCATATGCTTGCAGATACTTGTTTTATAGGGTTCTTGGGCTAGGAAAACGAATTAAACCATTTTCAAGGCGATAATTTTAACCGTTTCTGAGATAAGTGGAATCAATGTTTTTGTAAGTCATTATTTTTTTGTGAGTTCTTAAAATCGCGGGATTCAATCGAAATATTTCCTACATCTTGGAAATTAGTCCCAACTAAGATGTTTAAATTTTGGTTAGATTTGGATATAAGGAAGTATGCGAAAAAAATTATTTTATTAAGAGACATGAAAAGTTTTCGGATCTCCATACATGTTTCGTAAATATCTTGATAACGGTGGTAAGTGGAAAGTGACCATTCGAATGCTTACTAAAGTCTCTACAAAAAATGTTCTGAAGCAATATTCGATGGGACAACGTCAATGAGAGATATAAGCGCCTAAAACTTAAATAGTGTTTGTTTTGTTGTTTTAAAATGGGTTTTCTCTTTCTTTATATCACTTTTTAATTGGTTGTTTCTAGTTTTAAATTGCATTTATCAGTAAAATTAGTATTGTAGTAAAATAAGCTAACAAACGGTAAAAGGTATTGGTATTAAGTTTGGAATGGCTGCGGTAATCATGATGGCAGTGGCTGTCAGTTTCCTGTGATTTGTGATGCTAATCTATTCCATTTCTTCGAGATGTACGTAACCGCGCTAAGATGACGCAGTTCCTGCGAGTCGGACTTTTTATTGTAGCGCGTAAATCTCAGTATTCATCAAGATTTATTTGCAGGAAGTGTTTAAATTTTTCACGAAATATCGAAACAAACACTTTCTATTCCTGTGAATAGTATTTGAATAATTTCAAGCAAACCATTCAAACTAAAATGAAAGATTTAATTCTTTGATAACAGCTGTACTATCAAATAACAGCTCTTAATTGGCAGATTGTGATTTGGCGCCAATCTTGCATTATCAGTGAGTCTTCCCGCCCTTGAGAAGAGAGGGAACGGCCCCAATCAAGCGAGGGGGGGGGGGGGAAATAATACGCCACATCTATCGAGGACGGAGGGAAGATTATCTCCTTTCACGGCGTAAATATCTTATACAGATCAAGAGAATATCTTAAGAGCCGCCTTATGTATGTATGTATATATATATATATATATATATATATATATATATATATATATATATATTAGGATGGTCTCCCCGTGGTCTAGTGATTAACGCCTTTGATTCATATGCGGGATCCGGGGATATGGGATTCGAACCCCACCGGCGCACAGAGGGGTCAAACGACTTTTCTTGTGTCAAAAAACGCTGTAGCCTCCAAATCTTAACAGATATCAATGCAATTTTTTAAGATGGAACCTAATAAAATTTAAAACAACTTTGTCTGGCCAGAATTTTGTTTTTTGGTTCCCCTGTTTATTAAATTACGTGTAAATAAGTCATGAACGTTTATAATTGAACATGAAATAATATTATATTTATCATCTAACTTAATATCAGCACTGATATCGTTGAAATTAAACATTCAAATTCATATTAGACATGGAAAAAATTAAAATATATTTTCAAAATCAATTAAAAATCATATTATTTTAATTAATCTTATTGTTGAATTAAGACATCAGTGCTGATATTAAGTTAGATGGAAAAAAAAACTTTTATTTTATGTTCAATTGTAAAAGTTCGTGAATTATTTACACGCAATATAATAAACAGGGGAAACTAAAACTCTGGCTAGACAATGTTTTTATTATTTTTTTTTTAACCGCACTCCGACAAATCTGGGCCATTAGCGCCGACATCCAGGGTGCAGCGAGGAATTTTCCCAAGGAGCCGTGGGATGAAAAAATTCCTGCCGCCGGTGGGGATCGAACCCACCATCTCCCGCTTATGAATCTAAGGCGCTAGCCACTAGACCACGGGAGACCCCGCTAGACAGTGTTGTTCTAAATTGTATTACCTTCCATTTTTAAATAAATAAATTGAAATCGGTTAAGATTTAGAGGCTGTAGCCTTTTTTGAAACAGGGTAGGTAGTTCGGCCCCACTGTACAAAATCAGGGACATTAGCGCCAATATCCATGGTGCAGCCGGGATTTTCCCCACGGACCCTGAAATGATAAATATCTCGACTGCAAGTGGGACTCGAACCCAGTATCTCCCGCACGAGAATCTAAGGCGTAATCTACCGGACTACGGGGAGACCCTGTTTCCTCTGTTGTAGTCTTAAACATATTTAGTAGAATTCCGCTGATCCGATATTCTGCCAGTTCCGAGAAGGACTAGAGAAAACTAGTAGTTATATGATTTCTGAATTGGAGGAAGTATTGAAGACAATTTCGTTCAAGCTATGACATGTCATATGTTCAAGCTATGACATGTCATATGTTCAAGCTATGACATGTCATATGTTCAAGCTATGACATGTCATGTGTTCAAGCTATGACATGTCATGTGTTCAAGCTATGACATGTCATGTGTTCAAGCTATGACATGTCATGTGTTCAAGCTATGACATGTCATGTGTTCAAGCTATGACATGTCATATGTTCAAGCTATGACATGTCATGTGTTCAAGCTATGACATGTCATGTGTTCAAGCTATGACATGTCATGTGTTAAATGTAAATTTGCATGATAGAACTTGCATCGTGGAGTAACATAGGTGGCTGTAAAACTACTAACGACGCACAGAAGGGCCAAACCACATTTCTTGTTTCAAAAACGTCTACAGCCTCTAAATGTTATCCGATTTCAATGCATTGTTTTTTTTTTAATGAAAGCTAATCACATTTAGAACAACCTCGTCTTTTTTTGTTTTTGTTTCCTTTTTTTTATTAAATTACGTAAAAAGAAGTTAAATTCACGAAGTTTTACAATTTAACATAAAAAAACCAAAACATTTCATTGAACTCTCCAATTCCTAAGGCCGACCTGGTCTTTAGAACAAAACAAGAGAGAGATAGAACTCAGAAAAATAATGTAGTTTATATAATAATTAATAAGAGTAATAATATTAATATTAGTAACTTATTTAATTCATACCAATTATTATCTATACTAAATATCATTTCAACTAATCTCATTGCTTAATTAAGAAATATTTACTTTTTATGAAGATGTTTCAGCGTGATTTACGTTTTATGAAGATGTTTCAGCGTGATTTACGTTTTATGAAGATGTTTCAGCGTGATTCTTTGCAAGTCAAATAAGGATTTGAATGTTTAATTTCAACGGTATCAATGCCGACAGTAAATTAGATGAAAAATGAAATGTTATTTCAATTGTATAACTTCGTGAAATTAACTTCTATACAAATATTTATTTATTAAACAAGGGGGGAAATAAATCTGTCTAGACAAAGTTGTTCTAAATTTGATTAGCTTTTATTTAAAATAAGAAATGCATTGAAATCGGTTAAGATTTAGAGGCTGGAGCCTTTGTTGAAATAAGATTTAGAGGCTATAGCCTTTGTTGAAATAAGATTTAGAGGCTATAGCCTTTGTTGAAATAAGATTTAGAGGCTATAGCCTTTGTTGAAATAAGATTTAGAGGCTATAGCCTTTGTTGAAATAAGATTTAGAGGCTATAGCCTTTGTTGAAACAAGATTTAGAGGCTATAGCCTTTGTTGAAATAAGATTTAGAGGCTATAGCCTTTGTTGAAATAAGATTTAGAGGCTATAGCCTTTGTTGAAATAAGATTTAGAGGCTGGAGCCTTTGTTGAAATAAGATTTAGAGGCTATAGCCTTTGTTGAAACAAGATTTAGAGGCTATAGCCTTTGTTGAAATAAGATTTAGAGGCTATAGCCTTTGTTGAAATAAGATTTAGAGGCTATAGCCTTTGTTGAAATAAGATTTAGAGGCTATAGCCTTTGTTGAAATAAGATCTAGAGGCTATAGCCTTTGTTGAAATACGATTTGTCGTTTGGCCTCACTGTGCGGTGCATGTGCAGTAGTACGTAATGCCAATCATGTTATCCCCTCCGAATATAAGTTCTATATACACAGCAGAATTACTTGCAAAAAGTGAGTTACCAATTTAATTGAAAAGAACAGTATAAAACAATACTTTCTTTATATAACATTTATTCCCGCAATGTGATCAATTATTTACGGCAAAATGATTGCAATACAAGAGAAACTAATACGTTACTCCCAGCTGGGTTCCTAGCCTCAATGGTATAGGTGGAAACGATAAAGGCTTTTTATCAGCCAATCAAGCTAATAAAGATGCCATGTCTTACTCGTACATCCTACAGTCAGATGCTGTGGCACATCTAAAGTATTAGTCCAGGCAACGAACAGTTCACTCACTCACTGTTGGGTGCTACAGTCCTTGTAGGACCTGGGCCTCTGCCACCATCCTACAGTCAGATGCTGTAGCACATCTAATGTATTAGTCCAGGCAACGAACAGTTCACTCACTCACTGTTGGGTGCTACAGTCCTTGTAGGACCTGGGCCTCTGCCACCATCCTACAGTCAGATGCTGTAGCACATCTAAAGTATTAGTCCAGGCAACGAACAGTTCACTCACTCACTGATGACTGCTACAGTCCTTGTAGGACCTGGGCCTCTGCCACCATCCTACAGTCAGATGCTGTAGCACATCTAAAGTATTAGTCCAGGGAACGTACAGTTCACTCACTCACTGATGAGTGCTACAGTCCTTGTAGGACCTGGGCCTCTGCCACCATCCTACAGTCATATGCTGTGGCACATCTACAGTATTAGTGCAGGCAACAAACAGTTCACTCACTCACTGTTGGGTGCTACAGCCCTTGAAGGACCTGGGCCTCTGCCACCATCCTGCTCCATTCCACGCGGTTTCCTGCTAGGTTCCTCCAATTTCGGATCCCTAGCATCAGCAAGTCCTCCTCCAGGTCATCAATCCACCTCTGTCTTGGTCTGCCTCTCTTTCTTTTTCCCCCAGGTGCACCATTCAGCATCAATTTAGGTAGCCTACAGGGTTCCATCCTTTCCACGTGCCCTAACCACCGTAGCCTACCTTTCTTGATGACATAGAGGACGTCAGGCTCGCCATACATTTCTGTAAGTTCGGCATTGCTTCTGATCCTCCACCTGTGTTGCTCTCTTACGGCTCCAAAAATCTTCCTCAGGTCTCTTCTTTCTCAGACCAACAGACATCTCCTCATTTCTTTGGTCAGAGTCCACGTTTCGCTGCCGTACACAACAACTGGCCTTATTACAGTTTTATATCGTAAAATCTTTGCTTTCCTGGAGAGACTTTTGTATCGGAGAGCTTTTTGCAAGGCTCTCCCCGCCACCATTCGGCCCTTAACCTCCACTTCCAGGTTATTGTTCTCCGATACTACTCCCCCTAGGTACTTAAATGTGCTACAGCTACGGTACGTGTCCTCGCCCAAATCCACAGTCCCTTCCCGTTCTCTGGTCTGTCTCGAGGTCTTCATATATTCGGTCTTTCCTTTATTTATAGTGAGTCCTAAGTCTTCTGCTGCACGAGCGAATTCCGTTACAGCACCGGCAAAGCTGCTGTGGTCCTCCCTGTTATTACCACATCATCAGCATACGCCATGTGCTGAGTGAGCCTATTGTAAATGGTGCCCTCTGGGTTTGTCCTTATCTTTCGGATGGCGACTTCAAGGACGAGATTGAATAATACAGGTGATAATGGGTCCCCTTGTTTTAAGCCACTGTTTACCTCGAAGCTATCAGAGACGCCTACTATGGTTTTGACCTTACATCTTGTTCCTTCCAGAGTCAACCTCGTCAATCTTATTAGCTTCCCAGGTATTCCCAGTGGCTGTAATGCCTGCAGCAACTTCCCTCTATCAACAATGTCATAAGCCTATCGGAAGTCAATGAAGAGGTGGTGCAGATCAATGTTATATTCATACGTTTTTTGGAACACAATTTTGGACTTCGTAACTTTGTTTCGGCTGGATAGGAGGTGAACATATCAAAAGTCCTCGCCTGTAGCCATTGTGTGAGGGGGGGAGGGGGGTTTAGAAGGTCCCATTTTTCGGGTTTCCACTTATATCTCGGAAACCCTGCGTACTAGCGATATGACTATTCTATAACAAATGAAAGTTGATTAAATTTCCTACAAGTTCTATTCAATAAAGTTTTTCGAGATATCTTTAGTTTTCGAAATATCCGCTCTTGAAAGTCTGTTCTGAATAGCGGGATTTCTCGGTACGCGCTCTAGCAGGCTCCAAAATGTTCCGAGTTGGATAAAATTTGGTACTTGGTGGAAATTTGGTATTTGGTAAAAATAATTTATTTAAAAGTAAAATTCATTTAAACAGCAGATTCCGTTCGGAAGATTTTTTTGAGGTGAAATTCACGCGATAAAAATTACGGCGAAGAGGCAGGTACAATTTTAACACGATTTGTATCGTAGAAAAACCAACAAAACCATTTTTAAGGCAATAGAAGTAGGTGTTTCAATTTTTCACAAACATTATCTATACCTATTCCAACCTTTCTAGATGGCACTAAGGATGAGATCTTCATAAAAAAGCGATGAGTTCCTATGCGGCTTGCCTCCGTAAGTGCCGACTACAAAAATTTCACTTTTCAGAACCTATAGATTATGAAAATAACATAGGTCAAACTTTTCTTATTTCCTTAAATATGTCAAAAACTGTTTTACAATTGTGGTAAGTGGAAGGTGGCCATTCTTAGGGCCTACGAAATTCTATACAAACAAGGTCTTGAAGCAATTTTCGATGGGGTGATGTCAATCGGAGAAATAAGTGCTTAAAACATCTATAGCGTTCGTTTTTTTTTAGCACTTTCCTCCGAAGGAAAGTAGCTATTGAGGTTGGACTCATGACGGAATTTTTGAAAAATTTCTTCAAATCTTTATCGATCCTACCTAGTAGACACCGAAAATGACCCCCGTTAAAATTTATATATATCTATATATATATATATATATATATATATATATATATATATATATATATATGTGTGTGTCTGTTAACACGATAGCGGCCAGAGTTTTTGTTTTTTCGTCACGAAACTTGGTATATAGCATTCAATTAGCAAACGATTGAACGAGTTCGTTAACCACCAATATCGGTCCACCGGAAGGGGGGGTTTACCCCGAACCCAAAACACTAATTTGACTATGTCAGCCGTAATATTTGTTATATTTCAACGAAACTTGGTATTCGTTGTGTTCATATAGAGAGAAAATTGAGATATAAAAATGAACTAAATCGGTTCATTAGAAGGGGGGGTTTACTCCGGACCCACAATACCAATTCGCCACTACCAGCCGTGATTTTTGGTATATTTCGATGAACCTCGGTATTCGTAGTGGTAATCCGCAGGTAAATATGTGTTGTAAAAATAAACTAAATCGGTTTATTAGGAGGGGGGGTTTACTCCGGACCCACAATACCAATTCGCCACTACCAGCCGTGATTTTTGGTATATTTCGACGAAACTCGGTATTCGTAGTGGTAATCTACAGGTAAATATGTGTTGTAAAAATAAACTGAATCGGTTCATTAGAAGGGGGGGTTTACTCTGGACCCAAGTTCCTATTATACTCATACCGGTCGTAATTTCTGCTGTATTGTAACGAAACGCGGTATACGTCGAGGGTAACTCATGAGAAAGAAGTGTTGTAAAAATGAGCTGAATCGGTCAATCGGAAAGCGGGGGTTTAATTTGTAATATATTTCAATAGAAAAGCCCGCCAGACGTAGGCTCACAAAGCCTCCGCAAGGAGCGCTTTCTACCACTAGAGTGACTGTATCCTGTTCCTGCGTTAGATCAAAATACGATAATATGAGGTTTTTTGTATTTATTACGTAGTGTAATAGGTACCATGTGTAAACATAACTCTGGAAGCAAATTAATAATTGATCAGTTACTCATTACAAATTTATAAGAGAACTATTTATGTTTTTATTTTATTTATGTAGGATATTTTAAGCAAATTGTTCTGGAAAGCAGTCTACACTACCCAAATTCTGAGGAAAGTGCTTAGTTATGCAGCTCCTGCGTGACGGACTTTTTTCCGATTTTAACAGCGCATCGACTATTTGGTTATTAGCGCCGATTTGGCTATTAGGCTGTAGCGTTAGTATTGATATTTTGGACGGGTGTTTGTTTCTCTTCAACAGTAACATGAGTATTTTAGTAAAACAAGGAAAGAAAATGGGAAACTTATTGGTAATAGGGTCTTCCTGTAGGGAACGTTCAGAAGGCAGGGTAGTCATTTCCTCTTAGGAGACTGTCAGTTTCCTGTTGTGGCGCCTAACAGTCGAGGCAACGAATGCTTAAAAACAGATATAGGTGGAAATTTTTGGAACACAATTTTGGACTTTGTAACTTTGTTTGTCGTTGAAGAGGTATCTGGTCGAGAATAGAAAAAAATGTGTTTTTTTCCCAAAAATGACAGACATTCAAAAACGGATATTTCGAAAGCTAAAGATATCTCGAAAAATGTTATTGAATTGAACTAGTAGCATATTTAATCAGCTTTCATTTGTTATGGAATAGTCATGTCGCTAGGACGCAGGGTTTTCGAGATATAAGCGAAAACCCGAAAAATGGGGCCTTCTAAACCCCCCTCCCCCCGGCACAAAGGCTACGGGCGAGGAATTTTGATATGTTCACCTCCTGTCCAGGCCAAACAAAAGTCAAAAATTTTGTTCCAAAAATTTCCACCTATAACTGTTCGTTGCCTGGACTATAAACATTCATGCGTTTTTAATTAGTTTTATATTTACACGGAAGATCAAATCCCACCAATAACTACTTCTATTCCCCTTCTAAAGGCACTAGAGATATGAACGGAACAGTACTGAGATGACGCAGTTCCTGCGAGTCGGATGTATTTAGTTTAATTCGAGGTGTTGTCCTATATATTCCACGTGCTACTTCATTAATCCTATACAAACATATCAATAATCCTAGTTAAACATATCAATAATCCTATACAAACATATCAATAATCCTAGTTAAACAATTCTCTATAATTCACAATTTATATCAATCCATTAATTCTAGGTTCGTTATTAAATTTGTATATTCACATTTATTACTCTTTATTTTGCTGATTATTCTTTATTTCCCTCATATTTTCGCAGTAATTATTTCTCATCAATAGCCAATGAATTTGAGCCAGAGAAAATATTTTTTTTTAATTAAACGTGTATTGTATGACCCACCTCTACCGTCTACAAAAATTATAAGTAGCCAATGACATTTGGTATAGAAATATTTCGCCTACTTTCGAGTTTACAAGAGCTGAAAATTACTCGTTCACACGATGGTTAACAAAAGCTGACAATTAAACATTCAGACTATGGTTGACAAGAGCTGACAATTACTCGTTCAGACGATGGTTGATAATTACTCGTTCACGCGATGGTTGATAAGAGCTGACAATTACTCGTTCAAACAATGGTTAACAAGTGCTGACAATTACTCGTTCACACGATGGTTGACAAGAGCTGACAATTAGTCGGTCAGACGATGGTTGACAAGAGCTGACAATTACTCGTTCAGACGATGGTTGACAAGAGCTGACAATTACTCGTTCAGACGATGGTTGACAAGAGCTGACAATTACTCGTTCAGACGATGGATGACAAGAGCTGACAATTACTCGTTCAGACGATGGTTGATAAGAGCTGACAATTACTCGTTCAGACGATGGTTGATAAGAGCTGACAATTACTGGTTCACACGATGGTTGACAAGAGCGTTCAGTACGGTCCGTCCAGTGTCTACTTTGACACTCAGCAGTTTACACGACGTGGCGAGAGTCAACTGCGTAGACCATGCTGCTACGCAGTTGACTCTCGAGGTGGGCTTACTTGTCGCTCAAAACATAGAATCTATTCGTAATCACTAATAATTCCAGCGTTCTCTACTGCCCACAACATGTCTCGAAAAAGGACCTTTTTAAACGTAGGTAACGATACTTTGATAGCAAGTACTATGTTATTGAAAACAAAGCATAAAACGAATCATGGGCGTATATAAGATATAAGGGGGGCTGAGGGGGCTGCAGCTCCCCTGAAACTTTGATTTGATGGTAAAAATGTGTCGGAAAACCCTTCAAAATAAATTAAATAAGATCACTTAGTTAATAAAAAAAAAAATTATTTTAGTTGAACAAGGCCTAAAACTATTCAAAATTCTTAATTGTTAGTATTCCATAACCCGGAAATGGTACCAGATCCTCCCCGAAATTATTTCCTATATACGCCCATGAAACGAATAGGAAAATTCGTTATTGTCCACTAAACATATTTTTCCACGAATTTCGCGGCAAATTAATCTTATTTGCTTCCAGGTAGAATTTAGTTATCCAGTAGAGCTGGGCGTATAAGGGCGACCAGGTGTTGTTTTTTTCAAGAAATATATAGAAACCAATTTAGCAAAAAAAGAAAAAAGAACAATAAAACGGTAGGTTTAATTCCTTTTGTCCGATTTCAAGGAAATTCGAAAAGAACAACATTTTACGTACTAACTATTGTCAGAACTGAACAATTTTTTTGGGCGAATTCGCGCGAAATGAATCCTAACACTTAGTTCGTGAGTTACGTGGCTCTTAGATACAGTTTTATAAATAATTGGGCGTGAGAAATTTAGTGAAACCATATCTATAAGTGTCCAGGAAAATCGAGACTAGAAGAATGATTTTTCTTGAGATTTTCGGAAATATTTTCTATATATCTCGAAACTGGATGTCAAATTGTTGTTAATAGAAAACATTCGAAAACTTATTAAATATCTTAAAAAAAATCTAGTTTTTATGAGATTATTCCACTTAGGATACTTCCAGTTTCCTGTTGTTGTGTCTATGATCTTGCTTCACTTTCATATTAGCATAAATATGCTTTAGCGGTGACTAAACTGGAAAAAACGCCACAAAAAAGTCTCCGCTGGCATTCGCACTGCGCAGTGCTTTTCGCGCATGCGCAGTGGCCATGTACAAAAAACATGGCTGTTTGTTATAGAATACATTACCATAGATTTATCGAGTGGACCTAGCGTTACAAAAAAGTGTCACAAAGTGCCCGCTGGTGTTCGCGCATGCGCAGTGGCCATGTACGAAACACATGGCTGTATGTTATAGAGTACATTACCATAGGTTTACCGGGTGGACCTAGCGTTACAAAAAAGTGTCACAAGGAGGTGTCGGCTGGCGTTCGTGCGTGCGCCGTGGCCATGTAGGAATTAGAAGACTATATGTTATACATCACCTTAAATAGGCTTGTCGGGTGGACCTAGCAGTTCCAAAAAGTTGCCACAAAAAAGTGTCCGCTTGCGTTCACGCACGCGAAGTGGCCATGTACGAAAAAGAAGACCATATGTTATACAGTACATTACATAGGTTTGTCGGGTGGAGCTAAAGCACATTTATGTTCCTGAATTTGAGCAGAAGGCTCCAAACGAAATAATTTTATATGTGTTTACATTTTTCACGCAAGATCAAGAGAAACCATTAATAAAGCTATTCAAATGACAATAGGATAAGAACGGATAATACGCAAAGATGACGCAGTTCCTGCGAGACAGCCATTTTCTATATATGATCAATATGATTGCCGAATACTATTTACCGTTGGGGACATAATAATAATTTCAGTCCGAAGTACCCCCCCCCCCCCCTCCATTCAGACAGACCGATATTGAAGAGTATTTATTTAAATTTTAACGTCCATTATTATTAACTACAAAGTATAGGACGGGTTATCTATAGGTAACCACCCTTTTCTAGCTAGGATAGGGCTGATGCCTTTCCTTTTTTATAAAGAAAAGCCACCACCCCTAGTGGGAACCGAACCCACGACCCTTGGCACGGAGTGTTAAGTACTCACGCCTTAACACTCACGGCCACCGGCCTCCCTATTGAAGATTAACGAACTCGTCTAATCGTTTGAATTGAACCTTCTATGTTTCCTAGCAAACAACAAATATCGTTGCCTCCATCGTGTTAATAACTTTTTTATATATTCTAACGCGTGTAATTTTTAGTATCTATTAGGTATCATGGATTACGATTTTAAGAAGTTTTTCAAATATTCTTTTAAAAGTGGAACCGCCATTCTCAAACTCATATGTATTTAAAAAAAAACAACAACAACCTATTCATATCGCCCTTACTCGATAGTTTGGCATCGAATATGCAAAATATCGTTTTCCAGATTCGAGACTTTGCTCTTGGATTATGGACGATACGGCTTGTCGCAAATTGTCACAACTCTAATCCCTTTAGAATAGCCTTTAATCCCTTAAATAAAGTAACGAATAAGACCATTTTTCAATATATTACTTGATCAATGGATAGATTATGTTCCTTCTCTAGTTTGCTCCGATTTGCATATTCCATAGTTTGACATGGTAGGGACGATATAATCCCTAAAAACATGTAGATATTGTCTCCCATAATATTTACTAAAACATTGATGCAAATTGTATTAATGTTAATTATAAAATATGAATATATAAAGATATAATACTATGTCGCTATTATTTTTAGCCAACGCACCAGATAAATTACGTCCATCCGAAGAAAACACACAAACACTACACGAATCCAACTACCACTCGAAAAACACTTGTTAAGGTTATCTCTGAGGAGGTAGCGCTGTGGTTATCCTTATGGCTGCGTCCTCCATCAGAACTCGCGCGCGAAACACACACTACGAACTAACAAACGTGTTGACGTCTACTGACACTACGATACGTAGGAAACCGCTGCCCCACTACGGCGACGTGTGTAGGAGTGGCCCCGCCCATATACCCCCCTCTCCTCCAAATCGGGAGACCGTCGCTATTTTGGTGATTATAAGTGCGTATATACGGCGTGTGCGTAGATAAGGCAGTCAGTCGCCCCGCGGGTTCAAGAGGGAGCGGACTGTATGTCCGATTGTAGCTAATCGATATTAACCAAAGAAGTCCTCGCATCAGATTGTAATGAATCAATGCAAACCAAAGAGGTAGAGCAGTCTGATCGTAATCCTATCCTTCTCATTGAATATAACGAATGCTTACACGTTTATCATTTAATTAATGTGCAATTTTGAAACAAATATTATTACCAAAGCACAGATAGCCAGCTCAACAAGCACATTTCCGGAGAAATAGATATTACAAACGTTTCGGGATCCTGTTTAGCACTCTTCTTCAGCTAAAAAATAAATATACACAATTAAATAAAGAGAATAATCATAACAGTACACAACATCTTGAATTATGATAAGGAGGCCCGGTAGCCGTGAGTGTTAAGGCGTGAGCACTTAACACTACGAGTCCAGGGTCGTGGGTTCGATTCCCATTAGGGGTGGAAAAGGCATCAGCCCTTCTCAGTGGCTAGAAAAGGGTGGTAGCCTATAGATAACCCGTCCAAAAATTCTCAGTTAATAATAATGGACATTAAAATTTAAATAAATTGATCATGATACTAGTTTATAAAACATTTCGAAATGCCCATATTAAATCAACAAAAGGTTTATAAGCAAATTGTTCAGTAGTTTTATACGGAACTTAGTTAAGAGTAAGTGAATAAAATATTCACAGAGGACTCAAGCAAAAAAGTGCTCAGAATACACAGCAGATAAATACTCCTGTATGAGTCCACGAGGGCCCCAAGGCTCAGATACTGTAGAGGTAAGTAATTCATGAATGAACGGCACTCAAGGGAGATAGTTTGGTCAGTATTATGCTTCGGCCGGCTAATTTTTTCCGGCTGTGTTGGCGTAGGGATGGACGGTGAGGCCAAATCCAACCCACGAACGAAGACACAAAGAGATAATGTCAGGAACTGCGTCATCATAGCGCGATTCCTTTGTTATCCCTATTGACATTTTTAAAGGAATAGAAAGAGTTGGTTGTTTTGATATTTCCTGAAAAGCGTATCTTGAATAACAGCAATATTTCAGATGTCAACCCTTAACTACCTCTGAAGGGTCACCCCCAGGTAGAACCCTTAACTACCTCTGAAGGGTTCCCCCAGGTAGAACCCTTAACTACCTCTGAAGGGTCACCCCAGGTAGAATCCTTAACTACCTCTGAAGGGTCACCTACAGGTAGAACCCTTAACTACCTCTGAAGGGTCACCCCCAGGTAGAACCCTTTCAAGACAGGAAATAGAGGAACGTTGATTGACCATACCGCATGGGCGTATATAGGAAAACATTTTGGAGGGGGCTGGGAAAATTTCGGGGGGGGGGCTGAGACCATTTCCGGTGTATGGAATACTAACAATTTCAAATGTCAACCCTTAACTACCTCTGAAGGGTCACCTCCAGGTAGAACCCTTACAAGACAGAGAATAGAGGAACGTTGATTGACCCTACCGCATGGGCGTATATAGGAAAACATTTCGGAGGGGGCTGGGAAAATTTCGGGGGAGGCTGAGACCATTTCCGGTGTATGGAATACTAACAATTTAGATCTTGGAAGAGTTTTAGCCAACTTAAACGCTATTACACCCAAAATAGAATATGTTTTATGAACTAAATGATCTTATTTAATTTATTTTTAAGGGTTTTATGAATTTTTTACCGATCAAATCAAAATTTCGGGGGGAGGGGCTGCAGCCCCCCCTTATATACGCCCAGGCCCTACCGTATAGCTAGACAACTCATTTGACTGTGCAATGCATTTCAATAAAACTAACAATTAATAAGTGAGGCAAATAGGAAACTAACTCTTCTAAAGAATGACTGTTGAACCGCAAATCTCATTTAAGTACTGACAACAAACTGATCATTTACAAATCACTACTGCAACCCATTTGGACAACTCTACAGACTGTTGAACCGCAAATCTCATTTAAGTACTGACAACAAACTGATCATTTACAAATCACTACTGCAACCCATTTGGACAACTCTACAGACTGTTGAACCGCAAATCTCATTTAAGTACTGACAACAAACTGATCATTTACAAATCACTACTGTAACCCATTTGGACAACTCTACAGACTGTTGAACCGCAAATCACATTTAAGTACTGACAACAAACTGATCATTTACAAATCACTACTGCAACCCATTTGGACAACTCTACAGACTGCTGAACCGCAAATCACATTTAAGTACTGACAACAAACTGATCATTTACAAATCACTACTGTAACCCATTTGGACAACTCTACAGACTGTTGAACCGCAAATCACATTTAAGTACTGACAACAAACTGATCATTTACAAATCACTACTGTAACCCATTTGGACAACTCTACAGACTGCTGAACCGCAAATCACATTTAAGTACTGACAACAAACTGATCATTTACAAATCACTACTGCAACCCATTTGGACAACTCTACAGACTGTTGAACCGCAAATCTCATTTAAGTACTGACAACAAACTGATCATTTACAAATCACTACTGCAACCCATTTGGACAACTCTACAGACTGTTGAACCGCAAATCTCATTTAAGTACTGACAACAAACTGATCATTTACAAATCACTACTGCAACCCATTTGGACAACTCTACAGACTGCTGAACCGCAAATCACATTTAAGTACTGACAACAAACTGATCATTTACAAATCACTACTGCAACCCATTTGGACAACTCTACAGACTGCTGAACCGCAAATCACATTTAAGTACTGACAACAAACTGATCATTTACAAATCACTACTGCAACCCATTTGGACAACTCTACAGACTGTTGAACCGCAAATCACATTTAAGTACTGACAACAAACTGATCATTTACAAATCACTACTGCAACCCATTTGGACAACTCTACAGACTGTTGAACCGCAAATCACATTTAAGTACTGACAACAAACTGATCATTTACAAATCACTACTGCAACCCATTTGGACAACTCTACAGACTGCTGAACCGCAAATCACATTTAAGTACTGACAACAAACTGATCATTTACAAATCACTACTGCAACCCATTTGGACAACTCTACAGACTGCTGAACCGCAAATCACATTTAAGTACTGACAACAAACTGATCATTTACAAATCACTACTGCAACCCATTTGGACAACTCTACAGACTGCTGAACCGCAAATCTCATTTAAGTACTGACAACAAACTGATCATTTACAAATCACTACTGCAACCCATTTGGACAACTCTACAGACTGTTGAACCGCAAATCACATTTAAGTACTGACAACAAACTGATCATTTACAAATCACTACTGCAACCCATTTGGACAACTCTACAGACTGCTGAACCGCAAATCACATTTAAGTACTGACAACAAACTGATCATTTACAAATCACTACTGCAACCCATTTGGACAACTCTACAGACTGTTGAACCGCAAATCACATTTAAGTACTGACAACAAACTGATCATTTACAAATCACTACTGCAACCCATTTGGACAACTCTACAGACTGTTGAACCGCAAATCTCATTTAAGTACTGACAACAAACTGATCATTTACAAATCACTACTGTAACCCATTTGGACAACTCTACAGACTGTTGAACCGCAAATCACATTTAAGTACTGACAACAAACTGATCATTTACAAATCACTACTGCAACCCATTTGGACAACTCTACAGACTGTTGAACCGCAAATCTCATTTAAGTACTGACAACAAACTGATCATTTACAAATCACTACTGTAACCCATTTGGACAACTCTACAGACTGTTGAACCGCAAATCTCATTTAAGTACTGACAACAAACTGATCATTTACAAATCACTACTGTAACCCATTTGGACAACTCTACAGACTGCTGAACCGCAAATCACATTTAAGTACTGACAACAAACTGATCATTTACAAATCACTACTGCAGCCCATTTGGACAACTCTACAGACTGCTGAACCGCAAATCACATTTAAGTACTGACAACAAACTGATCATTTACAAATCACTACTGCAACCCATTTGGACAACTCTACAGACTGTTGAACCGCAAATCTCATTTAAGTACTGACAACAAACTGATCATTTACAAATCACTACTGCAACCCATTTGGACAACTCTACAGACTGCTGAACCGCAAATCACATTTAAGTACTGACAACAAACTGATCATTTACAAATCACTACTGCAACCCATTTGGACAACTCTACAGACTGCTGAACCGCAAATCACATTTAAGTACTGACAACAAACTGATCATTTACAAATCACTACTGCAACCCATTTGGACAACTCTACAGACTGTTGAACCGCAAATCTCATTTAAGTACTGACAACAAACTGATCATTTACAAATCACTACTGCAACCCATTTGGACAACTCTACAGACTGTTGAACCGCAAATCTCATTTAAGTACTGACAACAAACTGATCATTTACAAATCACTACTGCAACCCATTTGGACAACTCTACAGACTGCTGAACCGCAAATCACATTTAAGTACTGACAACAAACTGATCATTTACAAATCACTACTGCAACCCATTTGGACAACTCTACAGACTGCTGAACCGCAAATCACATTTAAGTACTGACAACAAACTGATCATTTACAAATCACTACTGTAACCCATTTGGACAACTCTACAGACTGCTGAACCGCAAATCACATTTAAGTACTGACAACAAACTGATCATTTACAAATCACTACTGTAACCCATTTGGACAACTCTACAGACTGCTGAACCGCAAATCTCATTTAAGTACTGACAACAAACTGATCATTTACAAATCACAACTGCAACCCATTTGGACAACTCTACAGACTGTTGAACCGCAAATCACATTTAAGTACTGACAACAAACTGATCATTTACAAATCACTACTGCAACCCATTTGGACAACTCTACAGACTGCTGAACCGCAAATCTCATTTAAGTACTGACAACAAACTGATCATTTACAAATCACTACTGTAACCCATTTGGACAACTCTACAGACTGCTGAACCGCAAATCTCATTTAAGTACTGACAACAAACTGATCATTTACAAATCACTACTGTAACCCATTTGGACAACTCTACAGACTGTTGAACCGCAAATCTCATTTAAGTACTGACAACGGGGTCTCCCGTAGTCTAGTGGCTAGCGCGCTGGATTCATAAGCGGGAGATGGTGGGTTCGATTCCCACCTCCGGCAGGAATTTTCTCATCTCAAGGCTCGCTGGGAAAATTCCTCGCTGCACCCTGGATGTCGGCGCTAATGACCTAGAAGTAGATGCGCCGTAAAAAAAAAAAAAAAAAAAAAAAAAAAAAAAAAAAAAAAAAAAAAAAAAAAAAAAAAAAAAAAAAAAAGTACTGACAACAAACTGATCATTTACAAATCACTACTGCAACCCATTTGGACAACTCTACAGACTGCTGAACCGCAAATCACATTTAAGTACTGACAACAAACTGATCATTTACAAATCACTACTGCAACCCATTTGGACAACTCTACAGACTGCTGAACCGCAAATCACATTTAAGTACTGACAACAAACTGATCATTTACAAATCACTACTGCAACCCATTTGGACAACTCTACAGACTGCTGAACCGCAAATCACATTTAAGTACTGACAACAAACTGATCATTTACAAATCACTACTGCAACCCATTTGGACAACTCTACAGACTGCTGAACCGCAAATCACATTTAAGTACTGACAACAAACTGATCATTTACAAATCACTACTGCAACCCATTTGGACAACTCTACAGACTGTTGAACCGCAAATCTCATTTAAGTACTGACAACAAACTGATCATTTACAAATCACTACTGCAACCCATTTGGACAACTCTACAGACTGCTGAACCGCAAATCACATTTAAGTACTGACAACAAACTGATCCGCAAATCACATTTAAGTACTGACAACAAACTGATCATTTACAAATCACTACTGCAACCCATTTGGACAACTCTACAGACTGCTGAACCGCAAATCACATTTAAGTACTGACAACAAACTGATCATTTACAAATCACTACTGCAACCCATTTGGACAACTCTACAGACTGCTGAACCGCAAATCACATTTAAGTACTGACAACAAACTGATCATTTACAAATCACTACTGCAACCCATTTGGACAACTCTACAGACTGTTGAACCGCAAATCTCATTTAAGTACTGACAACAAACTGATCATTTACAAATCACTACTGCAACCCATTTGGACAACTCTACAGACTGTTGAACCGCAAATCTCATTTAAGTACTGACAACAAACTGATCATTTACAAATCACTACTGTAACCCATTTGGACAACTCTACAGACTGTTGAACCGCAAATCTCATTTAAGTACTGACAACAAACTGATCATTTACAAATCACTACTGCAACCCATTTGGACAACTCTACAGACTGCTGAACCGCAAATCACATTTAAGTACTGACAACAAACTGATCATTTACAAATCACTACTGTAACCCATTTGGACAACTCTACAGACTGTTGAACCGCAAATCTCATTTAAGTACTGACAACAAACTGATCATTTACAAATCACTACTGCAACCCATTTGGACAACTCTACAGACTGCTGAACCGCAAATCACATTTAAGTACTGACAACAAACTGATCCGCAAATCACATTTAAGTACTGACAACAAACTGATCATTTACAAATCACTACTGCAACCCATTTGGACAACTCTACAGACTGTTGAACCGCAAATCACATTTAAGTACTGACAACAAACTGATCATTTACAAATCACTACTGCAACCCATTTGGACAACTCTACAGACTGTTGAACCGCAAATCTCATTTAAGTACTGACAACAAACTGATCATTTACAAATCACTACTGCAACCCATTTGGACAACTCTACAGACTGCTGAACCGCAAATCACATTTAAGTACTGACAACAAACTGATCCGCAAATCACATTTAAGTACTGACAACAAACTGATCATTTACAAATCACTACTGCAACCCATTTGGACAACTCTACAGACTGCTGAACCGCAAATCACATTTAAGTACTGACAACAAACTGATCATTTACAAATCACTACTGCAACCCATTTGGACAACTCTACAGACTGTTGAACCGCAAATCTCATTTAAGTACTGACAACAAACTGATCATTTACAAATCACTACTGCAACCCATTTGGACAACTCTACAGACTGCTGAACCGCAAATCACATTTAAGTACTGACAACAAACTGATCCGCAAATCACATTTAAGTACTGACAACAAACTGATCATTTACAAATCACTACTGCAACCCATTTGGACAACTCTACAGACTGTTGAACCGCAAATCACATTTAAGTACTGACAACAAACTGATCATTTACAAATCACTACTGTAACCCATTTGGACAACTCTACAGACTGCTGAACCGCAAATCTCATTTAAGTACTGACAACAAACTGATCATTTACAAATCACTACTGTAACCCATTTGGACAACTCTACAGACTGTTGAACCGCAAATCACATTTAAGTACTGACAACAAACTGATCATTTACAAATCACTACTGCAACCCATTTGGACAACTCTACAGACTGTTGAACCGCAAATCACATTTAAGTACTGACAATAAACTGATCATTTACAAATCACTACTGCAACCCATTTGGACAACTCTACAGACTGTTGAACCGCAAATCTCATTTATGTACTGACAACAAACTGATCATTTACAAATCACTACTGTAACCCATTTGGACAACTCTACAGACTGCTGAACCGCAAATCACATTTAAGTACTGACAACAAACTGATCCGCAAATCACATTTAAGTACTGACAACAAACTGATCATTTACAAATCACTACTGCAACCCATTTGGACAACTCTACAGACTGTTGAACCGCAAATCACATTTAAGTACTGACAACAAACTGATCATTTACAAATCACTACTGCAACCCATTTGGACAACTCTACAGACTGTTGAACCGCAAATCTCATTTAAGTACTGACAACAAACTGATCATTTACAAATCACTACTGCAACCCATTTGGACAACTCTACAGACTGCTGAACCGCAAATCACATTTAAGTACTGACAACAAACTGATCCGCAAATCACATTTAAGTACTGACAACAAACTGATCATTTACAAATCACTACTGCAACCCATTTGGACAACTCTACAGACTGCTGAACCGCAAATCACATTTAAGTACTGACAACAAACTGATCATTTACAAATCACTACTGCAACCCATTTGGACAACTCTACAGACTGTTGAACCGCAAATCTCATTTAAGTACTGACAACAAACTGATCATTTACAAATCACTACTGCAACCCATTTGGACAACTCTACAGACTGCTGAACCGCAAATCACATTTAAGTACTGACAACAAACTGATCCGCAAATCACATTTAAGTACTGACAACAAACTGATCATTTACAAATCACTACTGCAACCCATTTGGACAACTCTACAGACTGTTGAACCGCAAATCACATTTAAGTACTGACAACAAACTGATCATTTACAAATCACTACTGTAACCCATTTGGACAACTCTACAGACTGCTGAACCGCAAATCTCATTTAAGTACTGACAACAAACTGATCATTTACAAATCACTACTGTAACCCATTTGGACAACTCTACAGACTGTTGAACCGCAAATCACATTTAAGTACTGACAACAAACTGATCATTTACAAATCACTACTGCAACCCATTTGGACAACTCTACAGACTGTTGAACCGCAAATCACATTTAAGTACTGACAACAAACTGATCATTTACAAATCACTACTGCAACCCATTTGGACAACTCTACAGACTGCTGAACCGCAAATCACATTTAAGTACTGACAACAAACTGATCATTTACAAATCACTACTGCAACCCATTTGGACAACTCTACAGACTGCTGAACCGCAAATCACATTTAAGTACTGACAACAAACTGATCATTTACAAATCACTACTGCAACCCATTTGGACAACTCTACAGACTGTTGAACCGCAAATCTCATTTAAGTACTGACAACAAACTGATCATTTACAAATCACTACTGCAACCCATTTGGACAACTCTACAGACTGCTGAACCGCAAATCACATTTAAGTACTGACAACAAACTGATCCGCAAATCACATTTAAGTACTGACAACAAACTGATCATTTACAAATCACTACTGCAACCCATTTGGACAACTCTACAGACTGCTGAACCGCAAATCACATTTAAGTACTGACAACAAACTGATCATTTACAAATCACTACTGCAACCCATTTGGACAACTCTACAGACTGTTGAACCGCAAATCTCATTTAAGTACTGACAACAAACTGATCATTTACAAATCACTACTGTAACCCATTTGGACATACGGTTCAGAACTATGGGGAGCTGCGAAAACATCGAACATCAGACGCATTCAAACATTCCAATCCAAGGTCCTAAGAACAATAGTCGATGCTCCTTTTTATGTTTCCAACGTCAACCTCCATAAAGACCTCAATATCCCACTCGTTAATGATGTTGTATTATCCAGATTCCAACGTTTCCATCCAAAACTTTCCACTCATCAAAATCCTGAAGACCTCTCCCTATCAAGTGCCACCCACCCACTCTCTCCACCGAGGCGACTCAAAAGACAGTGGCCCAGAGATCTGCTGCAGTGACCCATTGAAGTGTTAGCAATGGCTTTCTCTTTGTTTAAGTGCGACAATTTTCTGTGGCTCACCGATCTCTATTCGGCTCCAGCCACTGGTCGGAGCAGAAGGGGCACCTCTCAACGTCATCTGAGCGTCTTTCTGGCGTTAATCGAGGATGAAGTTGGGAGGCCTTGAGCACAGAACCCTCATATTGTATCATATATCATATTACTAGATGTATTTATATACAGGATGTATTAATCGATAAAGAAATATATACTAAAGAATGACACCAACAGCAGTACAGCAGTAAAAAATATTCACAAGGCGTCTTTGAATCCATTACGAAAAGATCTATTTTATTAAGAAATAAATTCTCCTACTATAAGCAATTACCAAAATAACAATAAATAAAGAAGAGGCAAAAAGAACCATTCAAAAACACGAAATCAATTACTTCAAAGTTGTAAGCAGTTATTTATCCATATGAAATAGGTTTTAACGACTCACTTACTCCATAACTTACAGGCCAAAGTTGTAAGCAGTTATTTATCCATATGAAATAGGTTTTAACGACTCACTTACTCCATAACTTACAGGCCAAAGTTGTAAGCAGTTATTTATCCATATGAAATAGGTTTTAACGACTCACTTACTCCATAACTTACAGGCCAAAGTTGTAAGCAGTTATTTATCCATATGAAATAGGTTTTAACGACTCACTTACTCCATAACTTACAGGCCAAAGTTGTAAGCACTTATTTATCCATATGAAAAAGGTTTTAACGACTCACTTACTCCATAACTTACAGGCCAAAGTTGTAAGCAGTTATTTATCCATATGAAATAGGTTTTAACGACTCACTTACTCCATAACTTACAGGCCAAAGTTGTAAGCAGTTATTTATCCATATGAAATAGGTTTTAACGACTCACTTACTCCATAACTTACAGGCCAAAGTTGTAAGCAGTTATTTATCCATATGAAATAGGTTTTAACGACTCACTTACTCCATAACTTACAGGCCAAAGTTGTAAGCACTTATTTATCCATATGAAAAAGGTTTTAACGACTCACTTACTCCATAACTTACAGGCCAAAGTTGTAAGCAGTTATTTATCCATATGAAATAGGTTTCAACGACTCACTTACTCCATAACTTACAGGCCAAAGTTGTAAGCACTTATTTATCCATATGAAATAGGTTTTAACGACTCACTTACTCCATAACTTACAGGCCAAAGTTGTAAGCACTTATTTATCCATATGAAAAAGGTTTTAACGACTCACTTACTCCATAACTTACAGGCCAAAGTTGTAAGCACTTATTTATCCATATGAAAAAGGTTTTAACGACTCACTTACTCCATAACTTACAGGCCAAATGTTCTCATTTAAACGGCAATACTTTTTAGCAGATAAAGCAAATGAAACAGCTGCAAGAGTAGCTGCTCAAGAGAAGTCTAATGGGGCATTCACTATGTACCCACTTAAATATATATATACAGGGTTGCCCTGTTCCTTCGCGAGGTGATAGTTTACGTCAAAACAATACAAGTTTAAGCCCATTTTACGTTATCAAAAAATTACCCGTTTCCAATATTTGCTATTTTAGGTTGTTTAAAAAAAAAAAAAAAAAAAAAAAAAAAAAAAAAAAAAAAAAAAAAAAAAAAAAAAAAAAAAAAAAAAACCAGTCACTGTTGCTTAAGTTTTAGGTATTTATTTTTATTCCAACCATTTGACCTGAACATTTTTACGATTGTTGTATTTAAGACATGCAGAATCAACTATTAATTAAATAAAAATATAAAATTTTTACGGGACAACGGCTGATACGAACCAATAACTAAAATTTACAGTACTTTTTTTCCAGAAACCTGTAACTTCAACTCTATCTCTCTTAAAAAAATATGAGTAGATATTTCTGCAAGTTATACTAAAAACATCTTTATTTGTTAAGCTACACAAAAAGGTATAATAGTGAGGTAAAATGTTTATAATGTACTAGCTGATACCCAGTGTGCCATGCTACACCTACTTTCTGCCTATGACTCTCCCCGTATCAAGATCTACCTGTATACTAGCTGATACCCAGTGTGCCATGCTACACCTACTTTCTGCCTATGACTCTCCCCGTATCAAGATCTACCTGTATACTAGGTGTTACCCAGTGTGCCATGCTACACCTACTTTCTGCCTATGACTCTCCTTGTATCAAGATCTACCTGTATACTAGCTGATACCCAGTGTGCCATGCTACACCTACTTTCTGCCTATGACTCTCCCCGTATCAAGATCTACCTGTATACTAGGTGTTACCCAGTGTGCCATGCTACACCTACTTTCTGCCTATGACTCTCCCCGTATCAAGATCTACCTGTGTACCCAGTTACGTCAAAATCGGCCAACCGGAGTGAATTTGTTTATATCTGTCTAGTGCTGTCTCGTAAAACAGCCAACAGAGGCCAGCCCCACATCAATTCATAAAACAGCCTACAGAGGCCAGTGCTCCTTAGTTAGACAGTGGCTGTTGATATAAAATTGAAATAAACTGCATTACATGATTATATAATGATGTAAAGTCATCAATGAGTTCAAGATATTCTAATTATCAACAACATCAACAAATAAATTTGAGACATTATTCAAAATGGCCGTCAGAATCTGAATGGTTCAGTGTAGCCAATTTTTCTTGAACAAAACATTTGACCTTTTGACCAAATTTTGAAATTTGACTATTTTGACCTAGCCTAGGAGATTTCCCGTATCAAGACCTAACTGTGTGCCAAGTTTGGTCAAAATTGGTCAAACGTTGTAGATTTGTATAAGGTACAAACAGACATACGGACAAACAGACAGACACGTGATTTTTATATATATAGATATTAATATATATATATATATATATATATATATATATATATATACGTCATTGGTGTAGCTTGTTTTGTACAGTAGAAAAGCTAATAATTTACAATTGAAATGTTTGTATTTCTGCAATAGCGATAAGAGATATCCCCTATTTATATCCTAGGCGGAATATGGAAGCAGAATGTTGCTATCAATGTTTTTTTGTTTATCTATATTTAAACATATCATAGACTCTTATATACTCGTAGGCTCTATTGACGTACTTCTTTAAAACCTTATTTAGAAATAACTCTAGGAAAAATACTAAACTTATTCCATAAACAACACTTTAAGTATCTTGTTTTTTTTTTCTTTTCTTTTTGAATGGCTTTATTTTTGTTCGTTCTTTATTTATCTTTTAAATGGTTGATTATTATTCCTGATATACATTGTCAAACCTCGTCTTATTCCAGTTTTATTAAATATGTTGAATCGCCTGGTGCAGACTATGGGCATGGCACTGCTCAGGAGGTTGGGATGCAAACTGCGCGACTCCGCACAGTGGTGCCGAATGGTCGAAAAGGGGAAAAATTCAATATCTCAAGAACGGATTAACCTAGAAACCTGGGGCTGATCTCATTCGACTCAGAACAAAACCTAGAAACCTGGGCCTGGTATCATTCGACTCAGAACAAAACCTAGAAACCTGGGGCTGGTCTTATTCGACTCAGAACAAAACAATACATCAAGTTCAACTGGTCTTTATGGAAATTTTGAAGTAAATAGAAGGGCTAATGGAAAAATGAAAGCCTATTGGGGCGTTAACAATTTTTGAGATTTTCGGAATAGGTTATACTCATCAAAACAAGTAGCACCAAGTATTTTTAGTGTATATTTAAATTAATTCAGGGTGATTTTGTTGAAGGAATACGTCGAAGTTTGTACCACCCAACAAGCAGTCACACGAATCGCGGTATTTCATTCCAACTCATGACAGCTCATGACTAAACAACGTTAGCAATTGAAGTGTTTTGACCTGGAGACATGCATTATCTGAGCCAATACAGTAAACTAGATAGTTGGACGCAATGCATACCAAGTTCCGTTGCTATATTATAAAGATTTTGAACGTAGGGAGTACATAAACAATTTTGGTCGAGAGTACCACCAATGTTTCTGCTTAACGAACTCGGCCAATCCTTTGTCTTCAGACAGCATCATAATCTTAACGAGGGTCATTTTCGGTATTCCCTAGATGAAGCATTGAAGAAAATTATCAAATGTTTTATCATGACTTCGTGAAATTACTAAAGAAACCCATTGCATGGACAGCATCCAATAAAGACTAATTTATTGCAGTATTTAAAAAAAAAAAAATAATTTCTTCGCGTCATAAATATGTATCTCTGGTCCCTAATAAATCTATTGATACCCAGAAACCATTAAACATATAATTTGCAAAAACCATTAGACTATTCCTTGTACCAAAATTTGTAGCAATAATTTTCAATAGCTGTTGACAAATTTCTTTTCTGCTTCAACACATTAATTCTAATAAATCTTCCTATAAGAACAAAATAAACATAAAAATATTACAGCAAGTTATAATCTATTCAGAGATTTGGATCTGCGCCATATTGTGTAGAGGTATGAACTAGACACATCTATCGTTCCAGTAGATATAAACAAGATAGAATATAATAGGCAAAGATATACAATGTGAAATTTATGTAAAAACTGAACGCCTACGACATAGTTCTTGTCTATATTTGTTACACAACCGACATTCCAGGACAAGGATTAACTATAACGTATCATTTTTAATACTAAAAAAAAAATAGATATAAATATAGACCATTAACAAAAATAGTAATAACATAGTAGTTTATAGCCTGACAAACAGGAATCTATAGACAATAAAACATGTTTTTAATGGTTTATCAGTAAAAACTATCTAATATGCCCATGTTCTCTAGATTATAGTTAATTTTTCAGAGTGTTTAGCGCGCTTTCTCCCTTCCTACATAGGAAGGAAGCCTTCCTATGGCGTCAAGCGAATGTCAAAATAGGGAGATAGTGTGGTCAGTACTACACGCTGACCGCCTGAATTGCAGGTGCCCATTACGTTAAGCCAGGGAAAGCCTTCAGGTCCGCCAGAAAAATAGTCGACCTACTCTTTACGATTCAGCTGATATCGCCTCCAAGTTTCAGATCCCATAGGTCTGAAAGTTGATGCATTTTTTATAGAAAGCGGATAAAAATCATTTAAACTTCCTAGGGAGGAAACCCGCTTATGAGGTTGACTATATGACGCAATCCGGAAGTGTCGACTAGAATATTTCACGTTTCAGAGTCCATAGATCACGGAAATAGATTTTATTTAGTGAGAGTACACAACAAGGCTGTTCACTCTTAACCTTTGACAAAGCGCGGTATCCAGTAGATACATAAGCGCAACGTCTTAGAGGAATCCGCTATGATAGGATAGAGTGAGGCAGCTCCCGTCACTTCTAGCTGCTTTTTTCATTCTTACCGTCACTTCAGTTTTTAATTGTTGCTCGTCGGATGAGGTTAAGCCTGATTTTGCCCTATTTGTGCTTCTTAGATACATCGCGCGTTCCCAGGTAATTAATTCTTATTTACGATTTTTAAAAAAATTGTGTCTCTATTAGGATCTATTTGGTCCTTTGCATGTTAAGTAATGCATGACTATGTCTGAAATATCCATTTGAGGATTAAAATTACACTATTATCTCTCAGATATCGCGCGTCCCAGTGTTCCTTGAGCTTCATAATATCGGTTTTTTTTATTTCAGAAAATCTTCTTTTGAATTATTATTTGTATATAGTTCTATTATTCTTTTAATCTTTGTATGTTTTACTGATTTGACTTATTTTTAGTATACTCACCATAACAGTTACAACATTTTTTATATATCAGTATGTTTTCATAAAGCAGTCTGTTTTTATATAGCAGTATGTTTTTATAAAGCAGTATGTTTTTATATAGCAGTATGTTTTTATATAGCAGTATGTTTTTATATAGCAGTATGTTTTTATATAGCAGTATGTTTTTATATAGCAGTATGTTTTTATATAGCAGTATGTTTTTATATAGCAGTATGTTTTTATATAGCAGTATGTTTTTATATAGCAGTATGTTTTCCAAATATGTAATAATTTCATTCAATTAAAGAGATTGTTTATTATCTTATTGTATGTTTCTTAATTAAAAATTAAACACAAAAATACTTCATTGGTTATCCTTACAATAATTATAAGAATATTTCAATAATTTAGCTAAATTAAACTTTTATAAACGAGTCTTCAAGATCAAACTTCTAACTGAGACATCCATGACCCATGTGGTTGACATATGTCTAAAAACACAAATTTAAAAAAAAAAAAAAAAAAAAAAAAAAAAAAAAAAAAAAAAAAAAAACACTTTTATAATTCATCCAATGCGATATATTGCATTATTAAAATTGAAAAAAATATTATATTAGAACAATATAAACGATTTTAATGGAGTAGTAGGTATTTACTGGACATTAACCCCTCTTGTATCTCTCAGATACAACGCGCGTTGCCGTGTTAAGAAATGAGCGCGCGCTCCCGAGGGTTAAAGTCTATGGGCGAACAAAGTTAAATATTTCTTATACTATTGAAGCTATAATGTAGGTAATCAAATGAAAAAAATACAAAAAGTTATTGTAGTATCATAAAACATATTGTAGTATCATAAAACATGTATCATTCTTTATGAAAACAAAATAAAAAAATAAAATAATAATAATAAAGACGAAGAACTTATATAGAAATTGAAGGTTCCACCAGTCAAATTCTATATTAAGAAATATCAAGATATGGAAAACATGTATATTTTTATTTGATACCGGGTGTTTGCACATTATCAACATGATAAAGCTACAGCTGGACTGGGGGGATCTGTAGTTCACAGCGCGATCTGTGGTTTACATTTAGACCGCTACTTCCCGTTGCACAAACCTTCCATATGTAAAATTTCCTTCGACATTAAGAAACAAATTTCTATACAATGACTTAGAGGCTTAAAGAAAATTCTACATATGGAGATTTTCGATATAAAGAAGTTCTTCTCTAAAGTCTCAAAAATGTTCCGATTTTTGTGACGTTTGTTAAAAAGATACTGTGTCTGAAACGAAACATCAAGTAAATAACCACTAAGTATCCGCGTACTGGAACACAGTTTATGCTGAATTCACCAGAAACAAATGTAGCGATTACGATAATTTCTGGAGTAAAATCGAATGAAACCATTTTTAATACCACATCGTTAACTCTTTTCGAAAAAAAGCAGAAACCCCTTATATATTATATTTTGAGTATATTTATTTATTCATTTGGAGAAGAGCACATCAAGGGTAATCTGCTCAAAAGAATAACTAAAAAGAAAAGTAAGAATACATAATAATAAGGAATATAATAAAGAGTTTGTTTATGAATTAATTTGTCACGATCTGAAAATTAAATATAATCCTATGACAGGTGATAAAATAGGGCTTTAACGATGATAATAATCGATCTAATGATATGGTGTCCAACCGAAAAAAAAAAATAGTAAAAAGAAATTAAACAAAAACAAAAAAATAAATAAGTTTGTGAGTTTGAAATGTAAAACGCATTTGACATACAACAAAACTAGCAAATACAAATTTGTGTTACGTTTGATGGCGAGGAAGTATTACAAGAAAATTTATAATCAGGATGGAAAAGTTTTGACATTTTTTTTTTTATTTATAATTACTTAAATATCTCGAAAATGTTGGGTAATAATAAGGTTACGTTTCGAAAAATGTTGGGTAATAATAAGGTTACGTTTCGAAAAATGTTGGGTAATAATAAGGTTACGTTTCGAAAAATATTGGGTAATAATACGGTTGCGTTTCGAAAAATGATGGGTAATAATAAGGTTACGTTTCGAAAAATGTTGGGTAATAATGCGGTTACGTTTCGAAAAATGTTGGTTAATAATAAGGTTACGTTTCGAAAAATGTTGGGTAATAATAAGGTTACGTTTCGAAAAATGCTGGGTAATAATAAGGTTACGTTTCGAAAAATGTTGGGTAATAATAAGGTTACGTTTCGAAAAATGTTGGGTAATAATAAGGTTACGTTTCGAAAAATGCTGGGTAATAATAAGGTTACGTTTCGAAAAATGTTGGGTAATAATAAGGTTACGTTTCGAAAAATGTTGGGTAATAATAAGGTTACGTTTCTAAAAGTGTTGGGTAATAATAAGGTTACGTTTCGAAAAATGTTGGGTAATAATAAGGTTACGTTTCGAAAAATGTTGGGTAATAATAAGGTTACGTTTCGAAAAATGTTGGGTAATAATAAGGTTACGTTTCGAAAAATGCTGGGTAATAATAAGGTTACGTTTCGAAAAATGTTGGGTAATAATAAGGTTACGTTTCGAAAAATGTTGGGTAATAATAAGGTTACGTTTCGAAAAGTGTTGGGTAATAATAAGGTTACGTTTCGAAAAATGTTGGGTAATAATAAGGTTACGTTTCGAAAAATGTTGGGTAATAATAAGGTTACGTTTCGAAAAATGTTGGGTAATAATAAGGTTACGTTTCGAAAAATGTTGGGTAATAATAAGGTTACGTTTCGAAAAATGTTGGGTAATAATAAGGTTACGTTTCGAAAAATGCTGGGTAATAATAAGGTTACGTTTCGAAAAATGTTGGGTAATAATAAGGTTACGTTTCGAAAAATGTTGGGTAATAATAAGGTTACGTTTCGAAAAATGTTGGGTAATAATAAGGTTACGTTTCGAAAAATGTTGGGTAATAATAAGGTTACGTTTCGAAAAATGTTGGGTAATAATAAGGTTACGTTTCGAAAAATGTTGGGTAATAATAAGGTTACGTTTCGAAAAATGTTGGGTAATAATAAGGTTACGTTTCGAAAAATGTTGGGTAATAATAAGGTTACGTTTCGAAAAATGTTGGGTAATAATAAGGTTACGTTTCGAAAAATGTTGGGTAATAATAAGGTTACGTTTCGAAAAATGTTGGGTAATAATAAGGTTACGTTTCGAAAAATGTTGGGTAATAATAAGGTTACGTTTCGAAAAATGTTGGGTAATAATAAGGTTACGTTTCGAAAAATGTTGGGTAATAATAAGGTTACGTTTCGAAAAATGTTGGGTAATAATAAGGTTACGTTTCGAAAAATGTTGGGTAATAATAAGGTTACGTTTCGAAAAATGTTGGGTAATAATAAGGTTACGTTTCGAAAAATGTTGGGTAATAATAAGGTTACGTTTCGAAAAATGTTGGGTAATAATAAGGTTACGTTTCGTAAAAGTTTGGCTTGAGTGATCTCAGTTAAAGAAATAAGAGCTTTGGATGTTGGTGTCCTTCCTCTGAAAGGCGGTTGTCTGTTTTCCTCAATTTTTAATTGGCTGTTGTTACTTTTCAAGACAAGATAATCAAATGAGAAACGTGTTTGTAATAAAGATTTGCTTAAGAATAGACCGGAAGTCGCAATTGATTTGGAGGACTGAGAATTTCCGCTTTGGGTCGGCTTCCACAGGTTCCTGTTCATTGACGCGCCTAAAATCTCGCTCTTGATATTTATTTAATTGTTCAGAAAACATTATTTATTATATATTTATTCCGATCGTAATTTCAGTTGTTTTGTAATGAAACTCAATATACGTCGTGTGTATCTAAAGAGAAATATACGTCGTGTGTATCTAAAGAGAAATATACGTCGTGTGTATCTAAAGAGAAATATACGTCGTGTGTATCTAAAGAGAAATATACGTCGTGTATCTAAAGAGAAATATACGTCGTGTGTATCTAAAGAGAAATATACGTCGTGTGTATCTAAAGAGAAATATACGTCGTGTGTATCTAAAGAGAAATATGTGTTTAAAAAATAAATAAAACGGTTTTTAGAAGATTTGTCCCATACCGTATTATGTTAAAAGTGAATTAAACCACCAAACCGGCTCAGGAATTGGTTGTTACTTCTACCACTAGGAGCGCTGTATCTAGTATCTTCGCTCTTATGATTGTAAGATTTTATCTTTTTACATGGAGACGGTTTTATTATTCATCAATGTAAATTTGACAACAACAAAAATTTGATGCTTTTTTTGTATTTATCAGGTAGTGCAGAGCCTCGCATATATATAGCACTATAGAAGAAAATTAATGAAACATTAATGACTGAATCTGCTGCTAATTACCAACATAATTTATTTATTCATTATGAGCTACGCAACTTTAGCGATAAGCTCATGATCAGAAAAATCTCTGTCTAGTCAAGAAAAAAAGAGAAAAAAAAGAAAAGAAAAAAAAAACAAACAAAAAAAACAAAAAAAAAAACAAAACGAAGACAAGAACATCCAGAACAATTTGATAATAATTTCAGTGACTTTTCACTGATGTGTGCAAATATTACCAACATAAAACTATACAACGAGCCGTGAAAAGAAAAAAAAAATCCCTGCTGTAGGCGGGATTCGAACCCCCATCCAGGACGTGGGAATCCAATGCGTTAGCTACTAGACCACGGGGAGACCCCTAATGCAGCGGTTTCCAAACTGTGGGGCGCGCCTCCCTGGGGGGGGGGGGGGGGGGCAAGGCTTTTGCAAGGGGGGCGCAGGAGATTTCACAGACAGCTGCGTTGTTGTGAGGAGACAAGCGCCAGCAAGGAGAGGACACGGATATGGGAAAGCTATGGTAGGTGCTAGTTTCTTGGTGCCTACATATAATGATTCAAGGAAGATCAAGAGAACAGCCGTCGCACAGTGGTATTTTTACCTCATCTTGCTGGACAAAATTATTTTATCACGGATTCTTATTGGAAATGACTTGCTGGTCACGAATATACCCCATTTTAGGGTTCGGAAATGTAGTCATACCGTTGTTTTCTAACTTTTTCAGCAGAAAAGGCTGTTTTTTGATTACGTTTTAAGTGTTAACCAAGATTTAAATTTTCTAATTTTTTTTTTATTATTATACTTTTTTTTAAAGGCAACAACAGCAAAAAGCTTCAAGACTAGGTATTACAAATAATAATAATAATAATTGAAAAAAAAAATATATCGAAAATAATAATTGAAAACACGGCAATACAACAAGAAATATAATCAAAATTAAGTTATCGTTTATAACCTTATTTATTTAAGGCATTAAAGGCTACTCTAAAGGGGTTAGAGTTGCGACAATTTGCAACCAGTCGTATCCTCCATAATCCAAGAGCAAAGTATAGAACGAACATATTCTATCCATTGAGGAAGTAATATATTGAAAAATGGTCTTATTCCATACTTTATTTAAGGCATTAAAGGCTATTCTAAAGGGGTTAGAGTTGTGACAATTTGCAACCAGTCGTATCCTCCATAATCCAAGAGCAAACTATAGAACGAACATATTCTATCCATTGAGGAAGTAATATATTGAAAAATGGTCTTATTCTATACTTTATTTAAGGCATTAAAGGCTATTCTAAAGGGGTTAGAGTTGTGACAATTTGCAACCAGTCGTATCCTCCATAATCCAAGAGCAAACTATAGAACGAACATATTCTATCCATTGAGGAAGTAATATATTGAAAAATGGTCTTATTCTATACTTTATTTAAGGCATTAAAGGCTATTCTAAAGGGATTAGAGTTGTGACAATTTGCAACCAGTCGTATCCTCCATAATCCAAGAGCAAAGTATCGAATCTTAAAAACTAGTTTTTGCATATTCGATAGTTTCACATGGCAGGGACGATATAACCCTTATTTTAGTAAGTGATTTCACCTTTATGATACTGTCTATTGTATATATTCCATAATTTCACCTTTATGATACTGTCTATTGTATATATTTCATCTTTATGATACTGTCTATTGTATATATTCCATAATTTTTATTTTTGCCGCCGCTAATTTTTATATTTTCTTACAATCTTATGGTGTTTCGATTTTGATTTGACAAAATAATATCAATGAATACAAAATATGATTAATTTTCTTGATATATTATAGGCTTAAAGCTCCGCATCAAGACGAACTAAACAACGCAACAACAAGCGGAGATTACGCCTTGACGCTGATGTCACGTCGGCCTTCAGACACTTTACCTAATTCTGACTGCAGCATTCAATCACTTGGAAGAATGTGTTCAATCAGTTTTGATGATACATGTTTTCGGTTGTTGCTCTTCTCCATTTTTTTGATTTGTTTTTTATATATAAAGACAAAAAAAAAATCGTAATTGATATTTTGAAACGATTCAATCATTAAACGAGCATATTAAAATGTAGGTGCTACCCGTTCCTGGATGATCTACGCGAAGCCTCCTCCAGAAGAAACAAAATTTAAGCAAACAGAGAAAAACGTTTGTTTAAAAGAGTTAAGCAAACACTTTCGTATTTTAAGCCCCGATTTCATTTAGTTAGATCACTCTATCAAAAAGGAGAGAGAGAGAGTTCCAGAAGGAGGAGGCTCGGGAGATGAAGGAACGGTCAAAGAAGGCTGTTTTATGAGTGGGAGGATAGAGATCGGAGGGACGGGAGCGGGTACCACGGGAATGGACAGAGTAGTACATAAGATTAAGGATATTTAGGAAGTATACAATCAAAAAAGTGCCCAAGAAATACACAAAAACGCATACAATAGACTGGATACATGCATAGTGCCATCATGTGAGTCCATTACCTCACCACCAAAAGGAGACTAGAAATACACAGAAACGCATACAATAGACTGGATACATGCATAGTGCAGTCATGCGAGTGCATTACCTCACCACCAAAAGGAGACTAGAAATACACAGAAACGCATACAATAGACTGGATACATGCATAGTGCAGTCATCTGAGTGTATTACCTCACCACCAAAGGAGACTAGAAACAGCATTCTGTACCTCTGGGTGCAGCGAGACCTGTCGGACACTACTTAAATATCCAGCATACGTTCGCAAATAAATTATTTGTTTCGGCTGGATCATAATCGCCCGAAGTAAAGTATGTACCAGAAAATGAAGAAATCACAAGATTTTTTTTTTTTTTTTTTTTATTATTGTAAGAAAGAATTATTGTAAGAATATATCCATGAATGGGCTCCCAAAAGCATGCTCTTATATGTTCCGTGAAGAGCATGTTTATTAGACGAGGTCAGCCATATTGTTGTGCGTTTACAAGGACTGTTTGTGTTTTCGTGTACATTAGCTTGTCCTTGTCTTCTTCTTATGTATTTACAGCTGATACAATAATTCAACGCCGCTTCCTTGTTTAACAAGTATTTATCTAAAACCTTCTTAACCTCACTTATTTTACTCAGGGTTCTATTGAACAAACATTAATACGTAAAATGTGTTTTTTACGAATAAATTTATGCAATAGCGCTCATTAAATATTCCACAACATTCCTTCATTAAGTAAATTGTAACAATGTTTGTGTGTTATCCGTTCTTTTAATACATATTTTTAAGCAGGCCATTTACTTCAATAATCGAATTTTCGTTATAGGCGAAAGGCCAAAAAAAAAAAAAAAAAAAAACTTCACTAAAAAGTTTTACAATCTTTATTTTTTCACCCTTTTGGTCTTCAGAAAAACATGTTATTAATTTAGAAGAACTTTCCACTAGTAGGGCCAAAACAGGCTGGTCATTGTCTGAAAGAATCTAATATGGTGGAAAATAGTCAGCTGATCGATAATTCATATAATATATGAATTATCGATCAGCTGACTAATCGACTGACTATATTATCATAAGTGTGATATTAATTTTCAGATCGACTAGAGCCTTGAAAATTAATAGTTAAACTTATTTTTGTTTTATAATTTTTTGCCAAATAAATTAATAAAATTATTATTGAGAGGTTGTATTTATGTTCTTTTTTTATTGAGGATATTCATTCTATTTTTTGTCATGCAGAGACTATCTACATAATAAAAAAATAAAAAGAAATATTAAAGAAAATGTTATTTTCTTTAATATTTCTTTTTATTCTATTTCTTCTTTTCCTAATGTGCTAATGCTTACCAAATCAAAATTATGTTTATATTTTCCTGCATGACAAGCTAACCCTGTTTTATTTTATCCTTTATCAATATTTTGATGATGATGTTCAAATCGTTTTCCAAGTAACTGTTCCGGTTCTCCTATCTATGATTTATCACTGATATTCCAGTTCATTTTGTAGGTATTGTATTTAGTTTGCTTTAAGTTTAACTTATCTTTAATATGATTAAAGTTGCTTTATATTTTGTTGTTGTCATATTTCCAGGCTACCTTCAGAATATCTTTACATACCTGTGTATAATGCTTATTCGTTATTTTAATTTTTTATTTATTTATTTATTTTTTTTTGAGCTCATAAAATGCCGACATTTCTCATCGACAGAATATGTGAATTTCATCATCTGGCCAAGGTCATAAGCCAGGTTTTCTCTAAATATTACGAAAATACTTTAAAATTACTTACGTCATAATCTCGTCCACCCCCCTCCCCCTACCCCTCATTCTCTTTCTCTCTCTCTCCCCCTAAATGGCTAACCCTTTGACAATATCATTAATAAAATTTGTACATCATTAATAAGATCTTGTTGATGACAGAAAGCCGCCGTGTACTTACCCCCCCCCCCCCATACCATTTCCCAAGATTGATGTTGAGGAAGTAAAGCAAATTCCTACGCCATCGACCATCAGGGGGGGGGGGGGGCGTGTCGGAATTTAATAAGGAAAATACGATCATTTTATAAAGTTTCAGAAACTATGATACGGACAATACACAAAGAAACAAATTATAATTCCAGAACATTTCCAGAAACAAAATATGCTTAATTTATCTATTTATATATGTACGTATTATGTATATATATACGCATTTAGCGCTGTTCCTCCCTACCTCTATAGGGAGGAAACCCGCTTATGTGGTTAATTTTTTATTATTCATAGCTTTGCTTGAGTTTTTTTAAGTATTCCAATCATAATATAACTAATTATTATTATTATTATTATTACTCACAATATTCTTCCTTAAATTATTCATCTGTATAGTATCCCTACCTGAAATAACAAAAATAAATAAATATATGTATATAAAAATTTTGGGTTACTGTGATGAATACATGCAAATATGAGTACAGCCTTTTTCGAGCGAATGTAGATATTTTTAATATATATATATACATATATATCATTTGACTTACACAGCTACTGCTAACAATAACAATAATGATTCAAGAGTTACAACCTAATATCTAGTATATTAAAAAAAAATGATACTCGCAGTGATTACATCATATATAGGTATATATATATATATATATATATATATATATATATATATATATATATATATATATAAATATGTATGACCTGTTTTTTTCTGGCATTTTCTCGTTAATAATACATCACCCTTTCTCGTTAGCGCATACAGATGAGGACAGGAAACCATGGCACCGTAAAGAATGGGAATTACGCCCAATAGGAAGCCGAAAAACATTATAAAATTACCTTAAGTTGAGTTTACCTCAATAACAAGATGCATAAAACGTTTATTAAACATATGGCTAAACTAGCAATAACATAAGTTTCATTGATGTTTCTTCCTCCTAAAATCAATGAAGCAAATTAAAGAACAAGTATGGACGTGCGTTAGGACCATTGAACCTCCATGTTTGTGACTCAAAGGGAATCTGCTTTAATCGAATTACCAAAAGCCGATTAGCAAACTTCTAATCGAGAGTTCAAAGGATTCATCTAAAGGCCTTTAGTTGGCAAATTGCATTGCCAGAAACCAAAACACCATGAATCCTTCATATTGCTCAGACTACAAGCAATTTCAGGTGATCAATTATATTGAACACAGCCAACTACCGACATTTGAATTGTTTCAGTTATTTTTTGCGCACAAAAAATTCAAAAATGATAGTATACGACAATTGAAGGGGTTGGGGCAAAATAGTGCCAAGCAACATTTTTAACAAACCTAACTGTAGCTGCTATATGTTGGATATTATGTGGGACTGTCAGTCTATGATGCAAATGCTACTAAAATAGGTAAAAATGCAGTTTTCCGCCCTCCAAACCGATTTCTTTCAAACTTTGCACAATAACGTATTTTGATGCACTAAACACGAATCCGTTAAAAAAAAAAACCGTTGGATTTAAGTAGGAAAGAAGTTATTAAGCACTAAAGATCACTGTTATGCAGGTTATGAGAGCTAATGTAAGCAACTAAATTTGTGACGACTTTAAGGCATACATGCTATGCGTTTCCGCTCGCTACGCTCGCTCAAGAAGATAACAAAACCCCAGTCAATCCAACTCGCTAAAATTAATAGAATATAATATTAAGCACTAAAGTTAGGAAGGTTATAAAACGAGGCGTCATCAGCGTATTTGTAAACACGCGCATGCGCAGATGTGTAACGTTGAGAAACAGAGAACTCTCATTTGAAATGTTCAGAAACCATTTATTCGAAAATATTGTTAATTTTAAGGGCATCCTCACCTGCCGCTTAAGGGCATACGTGCTATGCGTTTCCGCTCGCTACGCTCGCTCAAGAAGATAACAAAACCCCAGTCAATCCAACTCGCTATAATTAATAGCTCTCATAACCTGCATAACAGTGAACTTTAGTGCTTAATAACTTCTTTCCTAGTTAAATCCGACGGGTTTTTTGATCGTATTCGTGTTTAGTGCATCAAAATACGTTATTGTGCAAAGTTTGAAAGAAATCGGTTTGGAGGGCGGGAAACTGCATTTTTACCCTAAAATATGACTACAAGCTCTGTATGCTACTTAATATTGTTGCCCCGACCCCTTTAATTAAAAATTGTCTTTTTTGATTTGTGAAACGAATAATTTTAATTGTGACCCTTTATCTATTTGATTTCACCTCAGCTGCCATTTTTTGGTGCTCACTTCCCTTCAACAAATCCTCAACATAACTCGACATTCATTACCTTTGATCGGAGTAAATAAATGTATAGATATCCAATGCAAAAATGCTTCTTATTTGTTTACCTTGTTTACTAAAATACTCATTTTATTGTTAAATGCGATTTAAAAAACAAACAATTATAAACTCAAATAAACAAAGACAAAAAATATTTAACCCCGAACTAGAAGATGGAAGGGTATTTTTGCCCTTTCCAGATAGGAGAAAGGTTTATTGGCCCCTGCCATATGGATATGCTAGTACTTGAAGTGGTAAGCAAGGAACTATATAGCTATGCTAGTACTTGAAGTGGTAAAGCAAGGAACTATATGGCTATGCTAGTACTTGAAGTGGTAAAGCAAGGAACTATATGGATATGCTAGTACTTGAAGTGGTAAAGCAAGGAACTATATGGCTATGCTAGTACTTGAAGTGGTAAAGCAAGGAACTATATGGATATGCTAGTACTTGAAGTGGTAAAGCAAGGAACTATATGGATATGCTAGTACTTGAAGTGGTAAAGCAAGGAACTATATGGATATGCTAGTACTTGAAGTGGTAAAGCAAGGAACTATATGGATATGCTAGTACTTGAAGTGGTAAAGCAAGGAACTATATGGCTATGCTAGTACTTGAAGTGGTAAAGCAAGGAACTATGTGGCTATGCTAGTACTTGAAGTGGTAAAGCAAGGAACTATATGGCTATGCTAGCACTTGAAGTGGTAAAGCAAGGAACTATATGGATATGCTAGTACTTGAAGTGGTAAAGCAAGGAACTATATGGATATGCTAGTACTTGAAGTGGTAAAGCAAGGAACTATATGGATATGCTAGTACTTGAAGTGGTAAAGCAAGGAACTATATGGCTATGCTAGTACTTGAAGTGGTAAAGCAAGGAACTATAAGTCAAAACAAAACTATAAAAAATTACAACAACTATTTAAAAAGTGAGGTAAAAAGAAAAATGTAATATATTATATAAATTTGTATATATAATATGTATATATATATACAAATTTGAAACACCTTTATTTTTATTATCCATAGGTTCTCAATGAAAGTTTCTAGTCGATACTTCCGGATTGCGTCATGAGGTCAACCTCATAAGTGGAGTTCCTCCCCATGGAGGGAGGGAGGAACTGCGCTAAACACCCACTCTACAACAGGCGGGAATCAAACTCGCAGCACATAACATATGCCATAAATAAAAAGATATAATTCTCTTAATGTTTGTAAAACACACAAAAAGGCGTAATAAACTCACCGTTGATTGCTCAATATACAAAATTCTAAAAGAATATATCGTCGATATCTCGATTGTTATCAGCCATGTTTGATGTTTAGAATTCTTATTTTTAATTGTACTACAAGTTCGACAATGTTATTAATCTGCAAAAAGCATTAGATTTATTCTTTATCCGTGTACAACCATGTGTAGTGATAGCAGTTATTAATCTGCAAAAAGCATTAGATTTATTCTTTATCCGTGTACAACCATGTGTAGTGATAGCAGTTATTAATCTGCCAAAAGCATTAGATTTATTCTTTATCCGTGTACAACCATGTGTAGTGATAGCAGTTATTAATCTGCCAAAAGCATTAGATTTATTCTTTATCCGTGTACAACCATGTGTAGTGATAGCAGTTATTAATCTGCCAAAAGCATTAGATTTATTCTTTATCCGTGTACAACCATGTGTAGTGATAGCAGTTATTAATCTGCAAAAAGCATTAGATTTATTCTTTATCCGTGTACAACCATGTGTAGTGATAGCAGTTATTAATCTGCCAAAAGCATTAGATTTATTCTTTATCCGTGTACAACCATGTGTAGTGATAGCAGTTATTAATCTGCAAAAAGCATTAGATTTATTCTTTATCCGTGTACAACCATGTGTAGTGATAGCAGTTATTAATCTGCAAAAAGCATTAGATTTATTCTTTATCCGTGTACAACCATGTGTAGTGATAGCAGTTTTTAATTTTGTAAACATTATTTAATATCAAAATATTAAAATTCTTAATGTTCATCAGATTCCGTGATATATCTGATAAGTAATTTGTTAAGGAATGTAGTAAATAAGCTAATGTTGAAATATGAGGACGTGGATCATACTGAAGGAATTCTCTAGTGATGATATTTCCCCGCGGCTGAATAAATCTTGGCAGAGAATCAGCTGTTAAGATTCACCTTTATGAAGTAAAACGGTGAAGATTGTCCAAGCAATCACGGATGATTCACTCATGCAACTCCGTCTCGCAAGGTCTTGCTTTTATTACTGGCGTACGCAGAAAAACTCCATTAGTGCGGTTGATTTAACAAATATCACATGTTAGTTTTAGTAACTAATTCCCGGTTTGGGTTCTTGGAATTGTTGAATTTAGTTGAAATATTTTATGTTTGAAATTCCTCTAAACTAAGATATTTATATTTTGGTTACATTTAGATTTAAGGAAGAATTTGAGAAAAAAAATGTATTAATAGGCATGAATAAGGTTTGGGATCTTCATATATTTTCTTAATTTTTTTTTTTTATTAATTTTTTTGCATCGGCTGCTGAGGCCTTTAGCACACCTCGAATTCAATCTATTACTGCCTTTGCATATTATATTTAAAACATACACATATATGCATCTGTATAAGTATTAGTTCCGTTTATTTTCTTAAATACCTCGAAAACAGTAACACATCATGGGAAGTGGAAGGTGACCATTCGAAAGATTACTAAAGTTTCTCTGTGATGTATGTTTCGATGGGGCGATGTCAATTGGGGAAATAAGTACTTACATCTTAGAAAGTGTTAAGTGCGTTCTTTCGAACGGGTTTTGTCTCACTTTTTAATTGTATTTTATTTTAAAATGATTTTAACAGTAAAAGGACTATTTTTAAAGACAAGAATATGAGAAACATATTGATCATATCGTTTTCCTAGAGCAAACGTAGAAAAACAAGATGAAGTAATGTCCACTTAGGATACTCTCAGTTTCCTGTTTCCTGTTGTCGTGCCTAAAATTATTTTATATTTTTAACGAAAAATCAAAACTTACGAATAACTGCTTTTCTTCCTAAAAATTAAATCAACGCAGAAAGTTATATTCGCCTTGGATTTTTGGTTTGAAACATATTTTTTTCGCCTAGGAGCCTGGCTTATCTTTTCAGTCGTTTTTCCAAATTAAGCAGCAGTGAAAAATGTTTTGTAAGCCATTCATCAAGACAATATTGGTGAATATTATGACTCCGATTCACCAATATTGCCACAGCATTATCACCAGCATTCGTAGATAAGGAAATTTTTGGAGTGATTTGTCAATCGACAGAAGATAAGTTAAATAGAATAGAACATAAACCACTACATTGAGGAATTACTGCTTCTAGATTTCGGTAGACTTGGTATCCTTGCTTTGAAACGAGATCGAAATCTGAGACTGAAAAAGTTTTCCGAGTTTGGATAAAACTAATACATGTAATTGTACCAATGGCGGCTAAAGGGGTGGAGTTGGGGGGGGGACGCTTAGCCCCAGAATGAAAATCCACAATACTTTTCGATTAAGTTAGAAAAATTAAATGTTTAGGCTAATTAATAGTAATAAGTTCTAATTAATGAGTGTTCTTAGTTTATCGAATACTTCCTTAATGTTTTCCCGGTGCCTGGTTATAAAAATTTCATTCTACATCCCCAGGCACGGCGGTAAGCCCTTAATAAATTAGCCCCCCCCCTCCCAGATATGTTTGTCTAGAGCCGCCTATGATTCGTACAAACTCTTAATAATATTACTTCAATAATATTTTTAAATCCTCGCAACTAAAAGAATAAAATACTTGAACTGGTTATTGTATTAGTCTTGACCTAGATATGATATTGGGTTTCTCAAGTCCCTCCGAGGCGACCATTATCTTTCCCTTCCTCAAGTGTAATCATAAAATATTTATTTTCTCTCTGTAATAAAAACGTCTGAAGAAAAGAAACTATTATTTACGAGAAGTGAGAAGAAACAGTAGCTTTATAATTCCAGATTAATATTTTACTAGCCAACTTTAATAGGATTTCGAACTTTATTTGCCACTTTTCTGTATTAATTGAAGCTGGCCATTTACGCTCTGATTCGCAGTACGACTAGTGGCCCGACTTCCGAAGTTGGACCACAAGTCGGATAGTGAATGGGTTTGTCGGATTGTTGGAATTCTAGTTGGACGAGTCGGAACATTTAGAGGGACGACTAGAAGGTCCGACATCCGATTGGCGACGGAGTTGGAGCGTGAGTCGGAACAAAGTCATCCAACTTAGCTCAGTCAGTGCTTGACCTTCGGGCAACTTCGGTCTCCACTCGATACATTCTTCGACGTACTCGTGCTCACGAGCCGAAGATATATATATATATATATATATATATATATATATATATATATATATATATATATATACATATACATACATATATATTATTCAAGAATTTTACCTCGCTCCCTTTCCTGTTATAATTATAACCAGGACGCTGAAAATAACAATGCGTTTGTTCAAGTTAGGACTAGAATACAAATGATGGATGGAGACAAGGAAAACCACTCGACAACGGGGAAATAAACACAGTTCCATAATGACAATACTCACTTGGTCAAGTTTTACATATTCTAGTCAAGACTTATTCTATGCGGCGTTGATGTTCCATTAGGGGTTTTTCTTGAAGAAGGGAGGGAATGTTCCACGGCAATGTGGAGGTATTTTCCAAGATTCAACAAATAGAGTAACTATTTTAAATTCATAAATAACACGTAAGAAAATCAATAAAAAACTTGGTTACTAATTAACGTTGAATACACCGGTTCCCGTAGTTGACCGAAGTTAAGCAACGTCGGGCGTGGTCAGTACCTGAATGTGCCATGTGCTGTTGTCATTATAAAAGGATAGCAGCCTGTAGCAACTATATAAACAATAAAACAATTATAAAAAAAAAAAAACCCTTAAAGACGAAAGAGGAAGATCAACATGTGCCATTTACAACATAGACGTGGCCTTAATCATCAACCATCAGTCGTTGATTTTTTGTGCCTCTTAGAGGAAAACGATGAAGATTTCAAAAATTGTTTCAACATTTTTTGATGAATTCGATATTTATAGCTGCTTTCTTGGATACTTGATAAAATAAATACTGGTAGATCATTACTAAGAATATAAAGAAGCTTGAACGAGGTTTCTCAGAACTATATAGACGTTAACAAGACAAGCTTGAACGAGGTTTCTCAGAACTATATAGACTTCAACAAGACACAAACACTTAGCGCACGGCACGTGGCTTGTTATCAGAAACTATTACCGCGCAATATACCTTATTATTGCGGGGATCAGATGCGTATTTAGGAGTGCATTTTGGTATTTACTGATAACATACAATGTACACAGGTTGTTTGTTTGTTCTTAGATTGTTGCACCGTTGTGAAATACACTCCAACAGCTGTGAAGTATTGCGGGTGACGTGTGTTGTTTACTGCCCTTGGAGGAGATAAACAGTTTTAATCTCGGGGATTCGTCAGCTCATGACGGCAAGAGGTATTTGGATTTTACTCGAGCTTGGGTTGTATCTTGGGGCGAGGTTAGCTCAGTGGTAGGGCCCAGACTCATGAACTGGAGAACCCAGGTTCAAAACCAGAACGCAAACTAAAGATTATTATGTTCTAGTGGGTTTGGATTTCGGGACCCAGATCGTCCCTAGGATCACCCAGCCTCGAATTAATTAATTAATTAATGGCTACCTGTAAATCGATAAATCAGGCGGCAGGAGCATAGTACTGACCACACCATATAACCGTCTTCCGGTACCTTTTAAATTAAACAAAGTGTTTATGTACAAAATTTCATCAAAATCGGACTTTTTTTAAGCTTGTGAGATAACGAACAGAGAAATATAATTACAAATTTCATAGAGGAGATGGAGATAGTTAGCCGTTGTGGTGATACGAAGACAAGTTATGGTTGGGATTCGGCTAGGAGGAAAACGTCAAACTTTCAGGAAAAAATCTGAATTGGACGTTTCGGCTGCACTTTGGCAGCCTTCTTCAGCTAAAAAAATATATACAACTTATAAGTAAAAAAAGGCAGAAATGAGCGTAGTATATACATCATGACAATAAATTTGAACCAATCTTATTTTTAAACAATGAAAATTCGGTAGTTGGAAAGTAAACAACGTGTAGAAAGAAATAAGTAAACAGGACAAAACTAACATTATTCAACATTTTTACATTATGAGAAAATCAATCTACTCTATAAGTGAATACAATTTATAATAATCAATATACAGATACGTACCTGTATATATTTATAAGATATATGTATAAGATTGGCTCAAATTTATTGTCATGATGTATATACTACGCTCATTTCTCCCTTTTTTTACTTATAAGTTGTATATATTTTTTTAGCTGAAGAAGGCTGCCAATGTGCTGCCGAAACGTCCAATGCAGATTTCTTCCCGAAGTTCTGACGTTTTCTTCTCCCAGCCGAATCCCAACCATACCTTGTCTTCGTATATACAAATTTGTACCACCGTTATCTATAGGTTTTGAATCAAGATATTTTCTAGTCTTAGAAACTTCTGGATTGTTTGACGAGGTCAACCTTATAAGATAACCTTATAAGAGGATTTCATCCCTATGGACAATAAAATAAAATAAATAAATAATAATATATATAAAAAAAAATCAGTCCCGTAACAGACCACGAGGGCCCTGAGGGGCAGATACTATAGAGGTATCTGATTCATGACCATACGGCTCACTAGGGAGATAGTGTGGTCAGTACTATGCTCCGGCCGCCTGATTTTCCCCTTGGCCGCTTCGACTGCTAGAGTCATTAGCACCCACGGTACCCATTATTAAATTAATTAAAGGCTGGGTCGGCCTAGGGACGGTCAGGGAGGCCGAATTCAACCCATGAACGAAGACACTAAAAGAAAAAATCTTTAGTTCTTGCTCGGGATTTGAACTCAGGCCTCCAGCTTATTAGTCCAGTGCTCTACCACTGAGCTAACCTCGCCCCCAAATAATAATATATATATATATAAGTGTGTTTTTCTTTATTTTTTAAGAACGCCTATATCTGGTTTTTATATCTATGCAATAATTTTTTTTTTTTTTTTCCAAAGCAACATTCTAACAAATTCAATATTATCATAGAAATACAACACTGTCTCAAACAGACAATACTGTAACCGCTTTCCATCCTAACATTAAACTACGCACAATTTAACAATACTCTAAGGGTGGAGAAGACCAAGTAACATTCTGCCCTTAAAACTTTGGGGCCCAGCGTCGTAGGATATGCGTCTAAGGGATGTGTTCGGTTGCCCCAGCGTCGTGGCATATGCATCAGAGAGATATGTTCGGTGGGCCCAGCGTCGTGGGATATGTGTCCGAGAGATGTGTTCGGTGGGCCCAGCGTCGTGGTATATGCATCAGAGAGATATGTTCGGTGGGCCCAGCGTCGTGGCTTATGCGTCAGCAGATAGCTTGGTTTTCTTTCTATCCCGCTACTCCAGTCCTTGTCCTATACCCTTCGTATTTGATTTGGGACCTCATTACGTTATTCCCGGTTAGGTTTGCGGGTCTGGTATCGTATGATACTGAATACACCCGAACAATTCCTTCAGCGGGCCGCGTTGACATTTTAATCAATTCACTAAAGGTAAATTATTTTAAAAGCTTCTTCACTTATTCATTTTTTTTTATATACATGTTTGCCGATATAACTATAAGAAAGAAAGACTTGGGCCTTGGTGGAAATTTTGTTCGAAGCCATCGGACCTTAAAGTGTTAATCCACCAACCCACACCCGTCCCTATAAAGGGATAGAGGAAGCGCGCTAAAATGTACATTACATCTAAAACCTACCTTTTACTATAAGGAAGAGTGTTGTTCCTAATGACTGACTCCCTGAACGAGTACTGACTGAATCAGGTGGAACTCCTGTCGGGAGATCAACAGGGATCAATTCCCAATCGTGGCGAGTCAATTGGCTAGTCAGACCACTCCGTAGTAACTCCCACTTTGACTAGTCAATATCAATTGACAAGTGTGAGGCAATCAGAACATCTCTTCGGTGAAAATCAATGATTTTACTGTCTTCCTAACGACAAAAGTATATAAAGTGGTTTTAGGATAATCTGCAGGTGGATTACGGGCAACACGGATTAAGGGGGAATGATATTCATTTCAGTACTGTAAATTTGGCGGTGGGAAAAACTAACTTGTGTGTCCAAATACAAGGACATTTTATACAATTCATAAATCATTTCAATAATTTATATTAGCAGACAGATGCCCCAGAAATCCAATAATAATAGAGAGTTTGAAAACTATTCACTCACATAACAAGCACATCACAATGTACTGGCTGCCAGGGCATGAAGGTTTAGGAAGAAGGTGTCTAGCAGACTCACATAACAAACACATCACAATGTACTGGCTGCCAAGGCATGAAGGTTTAGGAAGAAGGTGTCTAGCAGACTCACATAACAAACACATCACAATGTACTGGCTGCCAGGGGATGAAGGTTTAGGAAGAAGGTGTCTAGCAGACTCACATAACAAACACATCACAATGTACTGGCTGCCAGGGCATGAAGGTTTAGGAAGAAGGTGTCTAGCAGACTCACATAACAAACACATCACAATGTACTGGCTGCTAGGGCATGAAGGTTTAGGAAGAAGGTGTCTAGGAGACTCACATAACAAGCACATCACAATGTACTGGCTGCCAGGGCATGAAGGTTTAGGAAGAAGGAGCCTAGCAGACTCACATAACAAACACATCACAATGTACTGGCTGCTAGGGCATGAAGGTTTAGGAAGAAGGTGCCTAGCAGACTCACATAACAAGCACATCACAATGTACTGGCTGCTAGGGCATGAAGGTTTAGGAAGAAGGTGTCTAGTAGACTCACATAACAAGCACATCACAATGTACTGGCTGCCAGGGCATGAAGGTTTAGGAAGAAGGTGTCTAGCAGACTCACATAACAAACACAGCACAATGTACTGGCTGCCAAGGCATGAAGGTTTAGGAAGAAGGTGTCTAGCAGACTCACATAACAAGCACATCACAATGTACTGGCTGCCAAGGCATGAAGGTTTAGGAAGAAGGTGTCTAGCAGACTCACATAACAAACACATCACAATGTACTGGCTGCCAGGGCATGAAGGTTTAGGAAGAAGGTGCCTAGGAGACTCACATGCTACAAGGGAACCTCAGCTCGACCTATCAATCACACACCAAGCACATCACAATGTACTGGCTGCCAGGGGATGAAGGTTTGGGGAAAACCTCAGCTCGACCTATCAATCACACACCAAGCACATAACAAGCACATCACAATGTACTGGCTGCCAAGGCATGAAGGTTTAGGAATAAGGTGTCTAGGAGACTCACATGCTACAAGGCAACCTCAGCTCGACCTATCATCACACACCAAGCACATCACAATGTACTGGCTGCCAGGGGATGAAGGTTTAGGAAGAAGGTGTCTAGCAGACTCAAATAACAAGCACATCACAATGTACTGGCTGCCAAGGCATGAAGGTTTAGGAAGAAGGTGTCTAGGAGACTCACATGCTACAAGGCAACCTCAGCTCGACCTATCAATCACACACCAAGCACATCACAATGTACTGGCTGCCAGGGGATGAAGGTTTGGGGAAAACATCAGCACGACCTATCAATCACACACCAAGCACCTAACAAGCACATCACAATGTACTGGCTGCCAAGGCATGAAGGTTTAGGAAGAAGGTGTCTAGGAGACTCACATGCTACAAGGCAACCTCAGATCGACCTATCAATCACACACCAAGCACATCACAATGTACTGGCTGCCAGGGCATGAAGGTTTAGGAAGAAGGTGTCTAGCAGACTCACATAACAAACACATCACAATGTACTGGCTGCCAGGGGATGAAGGTTTAGGAAGAAGGTGTCTAGCAGACTCACATAACAAACACAGCACAATGTACTGGCTGCCAAGGCATGAAGGTTTAGGAAGAAGGTGTCTAGCAGACTCACATAACAAGCACATCACAATGTACTGGCTGCCAAGGCATGAAGGTTTAGGAAGAAGGTGTCTAGCAGACTCACATAACAAACACATCACAATGTACTGGCTGCCAGGGGATGAAGGTTTAGGAAGAAGGTGTCTAGCAGACTCATATAACAAACACAGCACAATGTACTGGCTGCCAAGGCATGAAGGTTTAGGAAGAAGGTGTCTAGCAGACTCACATAACAAGCACATCACAATGTACTGGCTGCCAAGGCATGAAGGTTTAGGAAGAAGGTGTCTAGCAGACTCACATAACAAACACATCACAATGTACTGGCTGCCAGGGCATGAAGGTTTAGGAAGAAGGTGTCTAGGAGACTCACATGCTACAAGGCAACCTCAGCTCGACCTATCAATCACACACCAAGCACATCACAATGTACTGGCTGCCAGGGGATGAAGGTTTGGGGAAAACATCAGCACGACCTATCAATCACACACCAAGCACCTAACAAGCACATCACAATGTACTGGCTGCCAAGGCATGAAGGTTTAGGAAGAAGGTGTCTAGGAGACTCACATGCTACAAGGCAACCTCAGCTCGACCTATCAATCACACACCAAGCACATCACAATGTACTGGCTGCCAGGGCATGAAGGTTTAGGAAGAAGGTGTCTAGCAGACTCACATAACAAGCACATCACAATGTACTGGCTGCCAAGGCATGAAGGTTTAGGAAGAAGGTGTCTAGGAGACTCACATGCTACAAGGCAACCTCAGCTCGACCTATCAATCACACACCAAGCACATCACAATGTACTGGCTGCCAGGGGATGAAGGTTTGCGGAAAACCTCAGCTCGACCTATCAATCACACACCAAGCACATCACAATGTACTGGCTGCCAAGGCATGAATGTTTAGGAAGAAGGTGTCTAGGAGACTCACATGCTACAAGGCAACCTCAGCTCGACCTATCAATCACACACCAAGCACATCACAATGTACTGGCTGCTAGGGGATGAAGGTTTAGGAAGAAGGTGTCTAGCAGACTCACATAACAAACACATCACAATGTACTGGCTGCCAGGGCATGAAGGTTTAGGAAGAAGGTGTCTAGCAGACTCACATAACAAGCACATCACAATGTACTGGCTGCCAAGGCATGAAGGTTTAGGAAGAAGGTGTCTAGGAGACTCACATGCTACAAGGCAACCTCAGCTCGACCTATCAATCACACACCAAGCACATCACAATGTACTGGCTGCCAGGGGATGAAGGTTTAGGAAGAAGGTGTCTAGCAGACTCACATAACAAACACATCACAATGTACTGGCTGCCAAGGCATGAAGGTTTAGGAAGAAGGTGTCTAGGAGACTCACATGCTACAAGGCAACCTCAGCTCGACCTATCAATCACACACCAAGCACATCACAATGTACTGGCTGCTAGGGGATGAAGGTTTAGGAAGAAGGTGTCTAGCAGACTCACATAACAAACACATCACAATGTACTGGCTGCCAAGGCATGAAGGTTTAGGAAGAAGGTGTCTAGGAGACTCACATGCTACAAGGCAACCTCAGCTCGACCTATCAATCACACACCAAGCACATCACAATGTACTGGCTGCCAGGGGATGAAGGTTTAGGAAGAAGGTGTCTAGCAGACTCACATAACAAACACATCACAATGTACTGGCTGCCAAGGCATGAAGGTTTAGGAAGAAGTTTCTAGGAGACTCACATGCTACAAGGCAACCTCAGCTCGACCTATCAATCACACACCAAGCACATCACAATGTACTGGCTGCCAGGGCATGAAGGTTTAGGAAGAAGGTGTCTAGCAGACTCACATAACAAACACATCACAATGTACTGGCTGCCAGGGCATGAAGGTTTAGGAAGAAGGTGTCTAGCAGACTCACATAACAAGCACATCACAATGTACTGGCTGCCAAGGCATGAAGGTTTAGGAAGAAGGTGTCTAGGAGACTCACATGCTACAAGGCAACTTCAGCTCGACCTATCAATCACACTCCAAGACTTGACCATTGTAACGAAACCAATTATTGGTAAGACAGCTGGACTCGACTAACCAACAATAAATTACGTACAATCAAAACTACTACTCAGGAGTGGATATCCAGCGACCGTGACAACAGACGAGAAGAAGTTGTACTTGCTCGATTGAGAATTGGCCACACACAAGACTAACACACGAATACCTCATGACAGGACTGGACAAACCAATTTGTGATATATGCAATACAGACTTTAACGTAAAACATCTACTTACGGAGTGCAGAAGACGACAAAACCTAAATATCCCACATGACATTTACGAATTGTTGAGGGACAGCAGCCAGTACATAAACACAATACTTTCTTACTTGCAGGACACTAAACTATACACTCGCATTTGTAGATATCTGCTGAATAACCAGAGGCTTCCAGGAATATTACAGACATTTACAAACCACTGGAAAATAATTGAATTAAATAGCCACCTTAATGCTGGTTCATTAGACCATACAGGTACTGCCTTGAAGGAGTGAAATCCCCATAGTAGATGCTGGTTCATTAGACCATACAGGTACTGCCTTGAAGGAGTGAAATCACAGTAGATGCTGGTTCATTAGACCATACAGGTACTGCCTTGAAGGAGTGAAATCCCCATAGTAGATGCTGGTTCATTAGACCATACAGGTATTGTCTTGAAGGAGTGAAATCACAGTAGATGCTGGTTCATTAGACCATACAGGTACTACCTTTAAGGAGTGAAATCCCCATAGTAGATGCTGGTTCATTAGACCATACAGGTACTATCTTGAAGGAGTGAAATCCCCATAGTAGATGCTGGTTCATTAGACCATACAGGTACTGCCTTGAAGGAGTGAAATCACAGTAGATGCTGGTTCATTAGACCATACAGGTACTGCCTTGAAGGAGTGAAATCCCCATAGTAGATGCTGGTTCATTAGACCATACAGGTATTGTCTTGAAGGAGTGAAATCACAGTAGATGCTGGTTCATTAGACCATACAGGTACTATCTTGAAGGAGTGAAATCCCCATAGTAGATGCTGGTTCATTAGACCATACAGGTACTGCCTTGAAGGAGTGAAATTACAGTAGATGCTGGTTCATTAGACCATACAGGTACTACCTCGAAGGAGTGAAATCCCCATAGTAGATGCTGGTTCATTAGACCATACAGGTACTACCTCGAAGGAGTGAAATCCCCATAGTAGATGCTGGTTCATTAGACCATACAGGTACCACCTCGAAGGAGTGAAATCCCCATAGTAGATGCTGGTTCATTAGACCATACAGGTACTGCCTTGAAGGAGTGAAATCCCTATAGTAGATGCTGGTTCATTAGACCATACAGGTACTACCTCGAAGGAGTGAAATCCCCATAGTAGATGCTGGTTCATTAGACCATACAGGTACCACCTCGAAGGAGTGAAATCCCCATAGTAGATGCTGGTTCATTAGACCATACAGGTACTGCCTTGAAGGAGTGAAATCCCCATAGTAGATGCTGGTTCATTAGACCATACAGGTACTGCCTTGAAGGAGTGAAATCCCCATAGTAGATGCTGGTTCATTAGACCATACAGGTACTATCTTGAAGGAGTGAAATCCCCATAGTAGTAATCACTTATACATAAATAATATAATTTATACCGTTCGTTTTATTACAAATCATAAAGTACTAAAAGACATTGTATTAAATCTTACAAAAATAGAATGGCGGTGGAGGATGCTTATTAGTCCATAGTAACTCTGCTATTCGATATGTCCTAAAATTACACCAACATTTCAGACAGTACAACAGAAGCCTAATAGTAAAACATAAACTGACACAGAGACTCGACCATTCCTTCCGACTAACTGACTGAAGTAAGGGCGTATATTCAGACAGTACAACAGAAGCCTAACAGTAAAACATAAACTGACACAGAGACTCGACCATTCCTTCCGACTAACTGACTGAAGTAAGGGCGTATATTCAGACAGTACAACAGAAGCCTAACAGTAAGACATAAACTGACACAGAGACTCGACCATTCCTTCCGACTAACTGACTGAAGTAAGGGCGTATATTCAGACAGTACAACAGAAGCCTAACAGTAAAACATAAACTGACGCAGAGACTCGACCATTCCTTCCGACTAACTGACACAGAGACTCGACCATTCCTTCCGACTAACTGACTGAAGTAAGTGCGTATATTCAGACAGTACAACATAAGCCTAACAGTAAAACATAAACTGACACTGAGACTCGACCATTCCTTCCGACTAACTGACTGAAGTAAGTGCGTATATTCAGACAGTACAACAGAAGCCTAACAGTAAAACATAAACTGACACAGAGACTCGACCATCCGACTCCTTCTGACTAACTGACTCAAGTAAGTGCGTATATTCGAAGAGTTCTTACAAACTTAAAAATAACACACTTTTCTTCTAACATGTAACTATATGTAATATTTTATATTAGTTTTATTGTGTACCACAATTTTGTTATAAACTTTTACTTTGTTTTTTTTGTTTTTATTTTTTAAATTTGTATGTATTTATTATATCTATATGACAAACCGACTAATATTCAAGCGGACATTTCTTCTGTCGCCCCAAGAACTTGATCACCACTGTGCCGCCATTGTAACGGACCTCATGATGAATTAAATTTTAAAAAACACACACACAAACACAAACGAAATGATTCACATGTTTGAAATATTATTATTTATTTATTTTTTTTTAATAAACGTAAGGAACTCAAGCCTTGAAACACATATATAAAGATTGAAAATCAGTCAATGCGAACACACTTTCATGTTATGAAACAAGTCTGGAAACACAGAATACCAGGCTGTTAAAAAAAGCGTGGATTCTGTTTGGCATTGTTCTATCGGAGCTGTAACGATTTCCACATAAACCTCGTCCGTGCAGGAAGAATAATTAATGAAAACAAATCACCATATGTAATTGTTTACATTATTCGTATTAGCCCTGCTTGTAAAACCACAATCCGAAAATACTCGGGTGTTTTTATGAGTTAAAACTGGACAAACGGGAGCATACATGAGGCAGCTGTTGATCATTTGGAAACATTTCATACCTTAGTAGAAATATCCTAAACAAATGTATGGATATTGTGAATCGTTGAACATTTTAAATCCTGAAGAAGTTAGATACACTACATCGAATATGGTTCAATCAAACTGTCGAATTCATCCGTCTGCATATGTTGATTCAATCAAGCGACCTTACTCATCTAATGGTTTTCAAGAACACTATGTTATCGGTATTGGGATATTCAATCACGCTATTTCATCTGTCGATTGATATTCAATCATGCTATTTCATCTGTCGATTGATATTCAATCATGCTATTTCATCTGTCTATGGCGATTTCATGTAACTATATTAGCGCATCGACATCTTGGCCATTAGCGCCACGCGGATATTCAATCAAAACTATATTAAATGTTTGTTGCGGTTTAATATTTCTATGATGTCTCTATACGGATGTTCCATCAAACGATGCAAACTACATATGGTGGCTGGATGAAACTATGTAATCTGTGTATGGCTGATGAATCATATTGTTGTATGTTTGCTACAGATTGGTTTAATCAATCTAATTTTTCTGTCTATGGATGTTCAATCAAAATATGTTGTCTGTCTATTCATGCTCAATCAAACCATCTTACATTTCTAAGGCGGATGGATAAAACTATCTCCTTACGGACGTTCAATCAAACTATGTTATCTGTCTATGGATGCTCAATCAAACTATGTTATTTCTGAATGGGTTTTAAATCAAACTATGCGACCCATCTATAGCAGTGGAATGAATCTGTCATCTGTCTATGGATGTTCAATCAAAATATGTTGTCTGTCTATTCATGCTCAACCAAACCATCTTACATTTCTAAGGCGGATGGATAAAACTATCTCCTTACGGACGTTCAATCAAACTATGTTATTTCTGAATGGATTTTAAATCAAAACTATGCGACCTATCTATAGCAGTGGAATGAATCTATGTCATCTGTCTATGGATGTTCAATCAAACTATGTTATTTCTGAATGGATTTTAAATCAAACTATGCGACCTATCTATAGCATTGGAATGAATCTATGTCATCTGTCTATGGATGTTCAATCAAGATATGATATCCGTTTATGGCGGATCAATCACACTATGTTGTCTGTCTATGGATGCTCAATCAAACTATTTCGCCTACTTATAGCATATGAATAAAACTACTTTATCTCAATATGGACATTCAATCACACTATGTTATTTTTCAATGGATGCTCAATCAAACTATTTCGACTATTTATAGCGTATGAATAAAACTACTTTATCTCAATATGGACATTCAATCACACTATGTTATTTCTCAATGGATGTTCAATCAAGCCACGTCACCTGTCCGTGATAGTTGAATGGATTTTCAATCACAAGAGGTTCATTCGGTGGTCCAATCACACTATGTTATCTGTCTATGGAAGCTCAATCAATCTATTTCGCCTCTTTATAGCGGATGGATAAAACAACGTTTATCTCCCAATGGATATTCAATCATACTATGTTATTTCTCAATAGATGTTCAATCAAGCCACGTCATTTCTCCCTGTCAGTTGAATGGAGGTTCAATCAATTGAACAACGATACCAGCCTTTGTAAGCTCAATAAAAAAAATACCCTTATTGCGGTTCAATCAAACTATGGCACCTGTGTTATACCAGTTGAATACCTTATCGCGGTTCATTCAAACTATGGCACCTGTGTTATACCAGTTGAATATCTTATTGCGGTTCAATCAAACTATGGCACCTGTGTTATACCAGTTGAATACCTTATCGCGGTTCAATCAAACTATGGCACCTGTGTTATAGCAGTTGAATACCTTATCGCGGTTCAATCAAACTATGGCACCTGTGTTATACCAGTTGAATACCTTATTGCGGTTCAATCAAATTATGGCACCTGTGTTATACCAGTTGAATACCTTATCGCGGTTCAATCAAACTATGGCACCTGTGTTATACCAGTTGAATATCTTATTGCGGTTTAATCAAACTATGGCACCTGTGTTATACCAGTTGAATACCTTATCGCGGTTCAATCAAACTATGGCACCTGTGTTATAGCAGTTGAATACCTTATCGCGGTTCATTCAAACTATGGCACCTGTGTTATACCAGTTGAATACCTTATTGCGGTTCATTCAAACTATGGCACCTGTGTTATACCAGTTAAATACCTTATTGCGGTTCAATCAAACTATGGCACCTGTGTTATACCAGTTGAATATCTTATTGCGGTTCAATCAAACTATGGCACCTGTGTTATACCAGTTGAATATCTTATTGCGGTTCAATCAAACTATGGCACCTGTGTTATACCAGTTGAATACCTTATCGCGGTTCATTCAAACTATGGCACCTGTGTTATACCAGATGAATACCTTATTGCGGTTCAATCAAACTATGGCACCTGTGTTATACCAGTTGAATATCTTATTGCGGTTCAATCAAACTATGGCACCTGTGTTATACCAGTTGAATATCTTATTGCGGTTCAATCAAACTATGGCACCTGTGTTATAACAGTTGAATACCTTATCGCGGTTCAATCAAACTATGGCACCTGTGTTATAACAGTTGAATACCTTATTGCGGTTCAATCAAACTATGGCACCTGTGTTATAACAGTTGAATATCTTATTGCGGTTCAATCAAACTATGGCACCTGTGTTATATCAGTTGAATATCTTATTGCGGTTCAATCAAACTATGGCACCTGTGTTATACCAGTTGAATACCTTATCGCGGTTCAATCAAACTATGGCACCTGTGTTATACCAGTTGAATACCTTATTGCGGTTCAATCAAACTATGGCACCTGTGTTATACCAGTTGAATACCTTATCGCGGTTCAATCAAACTATGGCACCTGTGTTATACCAGTTGAATACCTTATCGCGGTTCATTCAAACTATGGCACCTGTGTTATACCAGTTGAATATCTTATTGCGGTTCAATCAAACTATGGCACCTGTGTTATACCAGTTGAATACCTTATCGCGGTTCAATCAAACTATGGCACCTGTGTTATAGCAGTTGAATACCTTATCGCGGTTCAATCAAACTATGGCACCTGTGTTATACCAGTTGAATACCTTATTGCGGTTCAATCAAATTATGGCACCTGTGTTATACCAGTTGAATACCTTATCGCGGTTCAATCAAACTATGGCACCTGTGTTATACCAGTTGAATATCTTATTGCGGTTTAATCAAACTATGGCACCTGTGTTATACCAGTTGAATACCTTATCGCGGTTCAATCAAACTATGGCACCTGTGTTATAGCAGTTGAATACCTTATCGCGGTTCATTCAAACTATGGCACCTGTGTTATACCAGTTGAATACCTTATTGCGGTTCAATCAAACTATGGCACCTGTGTTATACCAGTTGAATACCTTATTGCGGTTCAATCAAACTATGGCACCTGTGTTATACCAGTTGAATATCTTATTGCGGTTCAATCAAACTATGGCACCTGTGTTATACCAGTTGAATACCTTATTGCGGTTCATTCAAACTATGGCACCTGTGTTATACCAGATGAATACCTTATCGCGGTTCATTCAAACTATGGCACCTGTGTTATACCAGTTGAATACCTTATTGCGGTTCAATCAAACTATGGCACCTGTGTTATACCAGTTGAATATCTTATTGCGGTTCAATCAAACTATGGCACCTGTGTTATAACAGTTGAATACCTTATCGCGGTTCAATCAAACTATGGCACCTGTGTTATAACAGTTGAATACCTTATCGCGGTTCAATCAAACTATGGCACCTGTGTTATAACAGTTGAATACCTTATTGCGGTTCAATCAAACTATGGCACCTGTGTTATACCAGTTGAATACCTTATCGCGGTTCATTCAAACTATGGCACCTGTGTTATACCAGTTGAATATCTTATTGCGGTTCAATCAAACTATGGCACCTGTGTTATACCAGTTGAATACCTTATCGCGGTTCAATCAAACTATGGCACCTGTGTTATAGCAGTTGAATACCTTATCGCGGTTCAATCAAACTATGGCACCTGTGTTATACCAGTTGAATACCTTATTGCGGTTCAATCAAATTATGGCACCTGTGTTATACCAGTTGAATACCTTATCGCGGTTCAATCAAACTATGGCACCTGTGTTATACCAGTTGAATATCTTATTGCGGTTTAATCAAACTATGGCACCTGTGTTATACCAGTTGAATACCTTATCGCGGTTCAATCAAACTATGGCACCTGTGTTATAGCAGTTGAATACCTTATCGCGGTTCATTCAAACTATGGCACCTGTGTTATACCAGTTGAATACCTTATTGCGGTTCAATCAAACTATGGCACCTGTGTTATACCAGTTGAATACCTTATTGCGGTTCAATCAAACTATGGCACCTGTGTTATACCAGTTGAATATCTTATTGCGGTTCAATCAAACTATGGCACCTGTGTTATAACAGTTGAATACCTTATCGCGGTTCAATCAAACTATGGCACCTGTGTTATAACAGTTGAATACCTTATCGCGGTTCAATCAAACTATGGCACCTGTGTTATAACAGTTGAATACCTTATTGCGGTTCAATCAAACTATGGCACCTGTGTTATATCAGTTGAATATCTTATTGCGGTTCAATCAAACTATGGCACCTGTGTTATACCAGTTGAATACCTTATCGCGGTTCATTCAAACTATGGCACCTGTGTTATACCAGTTGAATATCTTATTGCGGTTCATTCAAACTATGGCACCTGTGTTATACCAGTTGAATATCTTATTGCGGTTCATTCAAACTATGGCACCTGTGTTATACCAGTTGAATACCTTATTGCGGTTCAATCAAACTATGGCACCTGTGTTATACCAGTTGAATACCTTATTGCGGTTTAATCAAACTATGGCACCTGTGTTATACCAGTTGAATATCTTATCGCGGTTCAATCAAACTATGGCACCTGTGTTATACCAGTTGAATAAAACTATTAAATATGCCTTTGGAAGCGCATATATATTACTATTATAACCAATATCATCTGTTTAATGTGGTGCAATCATGAAATGTTATGTTTCTACATTAGTTCAATCACTGTTCTGAGCTTATTGATATTCAATTAAACTATGTTACCTTTCTCTGGCAGATCAACGAACACATACGATTTCTCTAATAATGTTCAATCATATTATGTTATATTTTTACGGAGGTTAAATCAACCTGTATCGAATATGTATCCCTTGATAATCAATGTGATAAATATATCCAAATCAAACCAACATTAAGTTACACCAATCGCCCCCATTCTTTCCCCTGCCCTTTCTATATTGTGTTTATGTTATAATTATATTATTTTGAGTATGTCATGTTGTTGTGTTGCCTTCATCAGAGGCCTAAGTCTAGAATCCGAGAACAATCTGGAAACAGGCCAATCTGTCTGAGATGGCTGGCGTCTTACCAGCGGCACGGTGGATCTTATTATTATCAATACACCTATCTACTTATTCTCCTCCTTGTTTATATATATATATATATATATATATATATATATATATATATATATATATAAACCAATAGATATAAAACCATAGGTTGGTGCACACTGAAGAAACTGGATTCATAAAACCAATAGATATAAAACACCAAATATCAATACACCTATCTACTTATTGTCCTCCTTGTTTATATATATATATATATATATATATATATATATATATATATATATATATATATATATATGTATACAATATGTTTGTTCCTAATACAAATCCACACCGTTCGGCCGATTTTAATTAAACTAGGTAGGTCTTGATCCTGGAAGTCTCGTAGGCTTGGCCAAAAACGTCTACCAGCTGTCTATCTGTATGTTTGTTCCTTTTAAAAATCCACAGTTCGACTGATTGTAATCAAACTAGGCACATAGGTAGGACTTGATCAGGGGAGTGTCATAGGCTGGGTCAAAATCGTCATGGACTTACAGTTCGGAGGTCATCGGTTCGAAACTGTGAACCCGAACAGTTACAGATTTGCGTTGTTAGATGTTAATATTACTTGCTTGGTTTCTAATTAGTAGTTGCTTTTCTAGATGCAGAAAGTAGGCGTAGCATGGCACGCTGGGTAACAGCTACTTTTTAATATTAAATGAACTTGATATAAATCTGGCGGAAGGTCAATACAAGAAGAGAATGGTCCGTGCCTGTTCAGGTGCTTAAAAACGCCTGATTATATTAAGATTACTAATAAACCTTAATTGTACTAGGGCAACCCATCCTCTACTAAGGCCAAGTCTAGAAAGAGATTTCTACTATATTTTTTTTAATTTGTTAGAAAAAAATCAAATTTTAATATTTCATTAAAGGATTTATTGGATTTAACTTAAATGTCGAGTAAATTTCTAGATGATTGTCACTTTTTTAGCATAAATATGCTTCAGCGATGAATAAACTGGAAAAAAAAGTTACAAGAAAGTGCCCGCTGGCGTTGGCGCATGCGCAGTGGCCATATAAAAAAGAGAAGACTACATGTTATACTGTAGATTACATAGGTTTGTCGGGTGGAGCTAAAGCATATTTATGTTCCTGAATTTGAGCAGAAGGCTACAAACGAAATTATTTTTTTGTTGAACTTATTGTTCCTGCACCAATTACCACTCACAGCCGATAGACATTTTAAGCAGTAATCTATTAGCAGTTTATGACGAGGCAATTATTAATTCAGTGTTTTCCCCTTTCTCAATAGTAGCACAAACAAATTTCGATGGTCTGCATCTTTGGCTAATAGCCTATATTGTCTCAGATTACAGGCGGTCCTTTAAGATGTGCTACTCCACAAAATCATCAAAATGAATATGTTGACACGGTAGAAAATAGACAATTAACCAATAATCATCTTAAACCATTCCCGCTCATCGCAAACCAAAACCGAAAAGGTTAATGATGATTACCGAAGCTATCAGCTGATTCGATATCAGCTGTTGCACCGAAGCCGAAAAGATTATGCAAATACTAGGGAGTTATCAACCAATCAAGGGCTTGCATTTCCAAATCCCTACAGGGGTTTATTCCGTTCCTCATTAATAATCCATGTTCCAGAAATTATACTCTAAATCGGATATCTCATGTAGGTAGAGCATTGCCCTTTGGGACTGGTGCATTTGTATTGCACTTTGGGACTGGTGCATTTGTATTGCACTTTGGGACTGGTGCATTTGTATTGCACTTTGGGACTGGTGCATTTGTATTGCACTTTGGGACTGGTGCATTTGTATTGCACTTTGGGACTGGTGCATTTCTATTGCACTTTGGGACTAATGCATTTGTATTGCACTTTGGGACTAATGCATTTGTATTGCACTTTGGGACTGGTGCATTTGTATTGCACTTTGGGACTGGTGCATTTGTATTGCACTTTGGGACTGGTGCATTTGTATTGCACTTTGGGACTGGTGCATTTGTATTGCGCTTTGGGACTGGTGCATTTGTATTGCCCTTTGGGACTGGTGCATTTGTATTGCACTTTGGGACTGGTGCATTTGTATTGCACTTTGGGACTAATGCATTTGTATTGCACTTTGGGACTGGTGCATTTGTATTGCACTTTGGGACTGGTGCATTTGTATTGCGCTTTGGGACTGGTGCATTTGTATTGCGCTTTGGGACTGGTGCATTTGTATTGCCCTTTGGGACTGGTGCATTTGTATTGCACTTTGGGACTGGTGCATTTGTATTGCACTTTGGGGCTGGTGCATTTCTATTGCACTTTGGGACTGGTGCATTTGTATTGCACTTTGGGACTGGTGCATTTGTATTGCACTTTGGGACTGGTGCATTTGTATTGCACTTTGGGACTAATGCATTTGTATAGCACTTTGGGACTGGTGCATTTGTATTGCACTTTGGGACTGGTGCATTTGTATTGCACTTTGGGACTGGTGCATTTGTATTGCACTTTGGGACTGGTGCATTTGTATTGCACTTTGGGACTGCTGCAATTGAATTGCATTTTGGGACTGGTGCATTTGGATATTATCCCCGCACAATCTTATAATACCATCTTGCAAGGACTAAGGCCCGGTGGACACTGAAGAAACTGGATTCATAAAACCAATAGATATAAAACCATAGGTTGGTGCACACTGAAGAAACTGGATTCATAAAACCAATAGATATAAAACCATAGGTTGGTGCACACTGAAGAAACTGGATTCATAAAACCAATAGATATAAAACCATAGGTTGGTGCACTCAGAAGAAACTGGATTCATAAAACCAATAGATATAAAACCATAGGTTGGTGCACACTGAAGAAACTGGATTCATAAAACCAATAGATATAAAACCATAGGTTGGTGCACTCAGAAGAAACTGGATTCGTAAAACCAATAGATATAAAACCATAGGTTGGTGCACACTCAAGAAACTGGATTCATAAAACCAATAGATATAAAACCATAGGTGGGTGCACACAGAGTTTCAAGACACTAGTTTCATGATTCCATTTCATGAAACCTGCTTTCATGAAATTCGTAAAATAGGTTTCATGAAACATGGTTTCATTAAATATGTTAAATCGGTTACATCCTAAAATAAAAACTCCGACTCGCAGGAACTGCATCATCTTAGCGCGGTTCCATTCATATCCCTAGTGTCATTTTGTATACTTAGAATAGAAACAGTTATTACTTTAGATCATTCTTAATGTAAACACATATTCCAAAGAAAAGCAAGATTGTCGGCAAGGCACAAGAAACTATCCTAAGCGGAAATTACTCTTTCCGACGTCCCAAGTTTTTCTCTACGAAGACTCTACTACGAATTTGTTTCTAATTGACTTAACTTGCTTTACTAACATATCCATTTTAGTGTTAAATGCAATTAAAAACACTAAACTACTCATTTTACTGTTAAATGCAATTAAACAAAATAAAATTGTACAAGAAAATGGGAAAGTAGTGTTATATTTTAATGTACTACGCCACATACAACCACAAAATATAAAACAAAAAAACAATCAAAAACGAAGGTAAACAGGGACAAAAAAAAAGTTTAGTAGATACAATTATTAGTTTGTTTTGATCCTTCGTGAAAAATTATAAATATCTTTTCAATTTTCTTATCTTGTTTTACTCCTACTAGAAGCAATAATAAAATAACAAGAAATAAAAACAGACAAAAAGAACCGTTCAAATAAACGAAAGTTTTATGCACTTATTTCTCCGATTGACATCGCTTAGTCAAAAATTTCTTCAGAATCTTTTTTGTGCAGCATTTAGTAAGCTTTCTAATGGTATTCTTCCGTTTACCAAGATTCTCAACCTTTTTCGAGATATTAAGGAAAGTAAATAAAGTTACTAAAACTTTTTATGTCTGTTAATAAAATATTTTATTCTAACCCTTCCTTAACTCCAAACGTAACCAAAATTTCAACATATTAGTTTTGATGAAATTCGAACATGCAAAAAATGTTTCAACTGAATCCCATGATTTTAAGTACCCAAAGAAAAAACGTTATTTCAATTTTCTCAAAAACGGTTAAAGCTATCGCCTTAAAAATTTCATTGGTTTTTCTAGGCCAAGAAGCCTGTAAAACGAGTACTTGCAAGCATATGGAGTAAGCGCAACGTTTTTTTTCGCGCGAAATTCGCTCTAAGACCGTGTTCCGGTGGGCGGATTCTGCTGGTTAACGAACTTGACCTTTCAAACTAGACGAACGATTTTTGTACCTAATTTCATCAAAATCGGACCATTCGTCTGGGTACTAGAGAGCGAACAGACAAATATATATATATATATATATATATATATATATATACATATATATATATACATATATATATATATATATATATATACACACAAATTTGAACCACCGTCATTTTCGGTCTCTAGGAGTTCTAAAACGCAAAACTTTCTAGTTGGCACTTCCGGATTGTTTCATGAGGTCAACCTTATAAGCGGGGTTCCTCCCTATGAAGGGAGGGAGGAATCCCGCTAAATTAGTAAATTTAGCAGGATCTCTGTTTTAGTTGGCGAGCTTCCACAAAACAGCTGGGTTGCCGGTCCATAATCATCGGTTGTACCGAGTACTTGCGGGTTTTTTTAATGTATATTTTTTTTGCCACCACCACAACACAAGTGCATCGTCGTCTGAATCAATCACGAAACCGACGAAAAATAGTTTGTTCTGTGTACACGCTTTAATGAAATAGGTTCATGAAACCAGTTTCTTCAGTGGGATCTTGCCTAATTACTCACTTACTAACTTAGAAACTTCTAATCTCAAGCAAATCGTTTCTGAAATCACCAGATATCATTATTATAAAATTGAAATCTACTCTAACGCTTTCCAAAGAACTGAATCTATCGTCTCTGTTAACACAATAGCGGCCACTTTTTATGTGTTTTCACCTCAAAAATCTGTGATAAAATAATTTTTTAGGAACTTTCTACAACGATACACTTTCTCAAATTGCTCTACATGTATCACACAATGTCCAGTAAACAACATCCATGACCTTCGTCAGTTGTAATAAACTGCCCAATACCAATATTCATGGACCATTAACAAATAAAATAAATGCAGAAAAATTCAGATTTTTTTGGGATTACTAAGTATCAAATGCTAAAAATATCCAATTAACGAGATACTTCCATATTATGTATGGATACCATTCCAACAATGATTGCTTCTTGATACCGAGGCTTAGAGATATCCTAACGATAAGTTCTCTAGTTTAAATCCTCATTGGCGTGTATCTCCTATTCCGAGAGATAATCTGGAATTACGGGAGATACACCGTTATTACCTCTCAATTTCTCTCTAATCAATCTCAGAAATGGCCAATTCCTAGTCTATCCAGAGTAATTTTAGCTTTTAATCAAACCTGAGTGCAAAGGAGCCACGTTTCATTTCCTTGTTTACTTGGTAAAGTCAGTCCTCAAGATGTTTGGCGCGGTTGGATACAAATTATGTATGTATATATATATATATATATAAATGAGCCCCTTAACAGGTCATTAGGGCCCAAAGGAGGAGATCTTTAGAGGTATCTGATTCTTGACCCTACGTCGCACTAGGGAGATAGAGTGGAGTTTCGAACTCCATAATACATAACATGAGTCGTGAGCCCTACCGCTGAGCCAATCTGGCCTCCTTGTAAAACTCCTTTTTTCTCATCAGACAAACCTGCTCCACTCCTTTCAGCATATAATAAATGAAGTTTGCAGCCTACTAGATACCAAAAGGCCTTCCGCTAAAATTTATATATCTTTATATAAATACCAGCTACTTTCTAGAAAAGCAAAAATAAATTATTAACCAAATATGTAATATGAAAATCTAATAACGCAAATCATTAACTGTTCGGGTTCACAGTTTCGAACCCGTGACCTCCGAAGTGTGAGTCCTAGACGATTTTAACTTAGCCTCTGACACTCCCCGAATCAAGACCAACATGTGTGCCATGTTTGGACAAAATGGGTCGTACGGTGTGGATTTTTATAAGGAACAAGCAGATAAACACACAGACACGTGATATATATATATATATATATATATATATATATATATATATATATATATATGGGGAAATAGGGAATTGAGACTGTGCCAAATTATTAATTTGACCCTTCCGACCGTTATTTTTATTTTCTTGTAAGAATACTCTGCCGGCATTATTCTTAACCAACAAGGAACATGTGCTGTAAACAAAATTGGTTCACTTAGTTTTATTTATAACATGCTCTCCTGAAGAAGGACAACAGATAAGCGAAAAGTGTAGGGATGAGGTTAGTTAAAAGTGTGCAGAGAAATTATATTGACCTCCTTTCCTGGATTTTTATATTTAAACAATATTAATTAAATGAAATATGAAGTGATGATTTGAATGATCTGTGGTGGTAAATGGCTGAAGGGAGGTGGTTAATGTCTGACGAGTGATGAGGAATGGCTTACGATTGATGCGGAATGTTAAAGAATGGTGTGCCGTGGCTGAAAACTAATAGGACATGGTTGGCAAGTGGTGGGAATTGGCTAAAAACTGAAAAGCTATTGTTGCTGAGGGGTGTTTGGCCAAGGCTGAGGAGTGGTGGGGAATGGCTGACAGCTGGTGGGCCCTGGCTGAGGAGTATTGGGCCAAGGCTGAGGAGTGGTGGGGAATGGCTGACAGCTGGTGGGCCCTGGCTGAGGAGTATTGGGCCAAGGCTGAGGAGTGGTGGGGAATGGCTGACGGCTGGTGGGCCCTGGCTGAGGAGTGTTGGGCCAAGGCTAAGGAGTGGTGGGGAATGGCTGACGGCTAGTGGGTCCTGGCTGAGGAGTATTGGGCCAAGGCTGAGGAGTGGCGGGGAATGGCTGACGACTGGGGCAATGGCTGACGACTGGTGGGGAATGGCGGACGAGTGATGGGCCGTGGCTGAGGAGTGTTGGGCCAAGGCTGAGGAGTGGTGGGGAATGGCGGACGAGTGATGGGCCATGGCTGACGGCTGGTGGGTCCTGGCTGAGGAGAGTTGGGCCAAGGCTTAGGAGAGGTGGGGAATGGCTGACGACTGGGGGGAATGGCTGACGACTGGTGGGGAATGGCTGAGGAGTGTTGGGCCAAGGCTGAGGAGTGGTGGGGAATGGCGGACGAGTGATGGGCCATGGCTGACGGCTGGTGGGTCCTGGCTGAGGAGAGTTGGGCCAAGGCTTAGGAGAGGTGGGGAATGGCTGACGACTGGGGGGAATGGCTGACGACTGGTGGGGAATGGCTGAGGAGTGTTGGGCCAAGGCTGAGGAGTGGTGGGGAATGGCGGATGGGCGGTGGGTCATGCCTGACGACTGGTGGGGAATGGCTGAGGAGCGGTGAACTATGGCTGACGGCTGGTGGGCCCTTGAGAGGAGCGATGAGCCATGGCTGACGGCTGGTGGGCCCTTGCTGAGGAGCGATGAGCCATGGCTGACGGCTAATGGGCCCTGGCTGAGGAGCGATGAGCCATGGCTGACGGCTGGTGGGCCCTTGCTGAGGAGCGATGAGCCATGGCTGACGGCTAATGGGCCCTGGCTGAGGAGCGATGAGCCATGGCTGACGGCTAATGGGCCCTGGCTGAGGAGCGATGAGCCATGGCTGACGGCTAATGGGCCCTTGCTGAGGATCGATGAGCCATGGCTGACGGCTAATGGGCCCTGGCTGAGGAGTGTTGGGAATACCTGACAAGTGGCGGTATCGTTTAGTATTTGTCTTATTTTATAGCTATAAATATGCCGAAATTTACCAAGATCCTGTTTCTGTAGCTCGGCTGGAAGGAAGGGCAGATGTGTTGGATCCACCCTCTTTGAAAGAATGGGGTGTGTCTCGCCACGTGGGGGAGGTCCGTGTCCTCGGTCACGTAGACGCCAAGTCTCCGAACAATTCCACACATTTACAGCAGGCAGTCTCAACAGAAAGATCCTTATAGACTTCAGCATTGTTCCAAGGTTGGAAATTTATTTTCCACGGCCTGATAATTTTTGAAGGTGATTTAAAGAAATTTTAAAAGCAACAGGAATTACCCAAATGGATTTTATATGGAGAGACGCATTCAGACTAAAGTTTTAGATTGTAAATATGATCGGAGAGCGATTTTTAATCTCTTATCACCAACTTCACGTAACCAACTCTACTGGACGTATTACCACAAATATATCAATCTATCATTGTACTCTATTTGTTTTGTCGCCTATATTGCGAAAACATTATAAAATAAATAATCTCTTATCAGTGGATTACACAAGCTTCTTTGGTAACCATACAAATTTCTTTGGACAAACAATGCTAGGCCCTAACTAAAACAAATGTAAGAATACATAAAGCTAACTTTGTCTGTGGTTCCTCTTACAGAACGGACCCGTGGGAAGAAATTCTCGCCGACGCTCACGCATGCGCTATTGAGCTCCTTGGGTTTATCTGAACAGGCTCTAGCCGAATCCGAACTATTCCCTGACTGCTTATCATCTCGACGGCTAACTATCTATACCTCATTATTATGATAAATATATGATATTAATGTTTCAGAGATAAAATAAAGTAAATGTATTGTTTCTTTTAAAAAAAAAAAAAAATCAGTCCCGTAACAGGCCACGAGGGCCCAGAGGGGCAGATACTGTAGAGGTATCTGAATCTTGACCATACGGCACACTAGGGAGATAGTGTGGTCAATACTACGCTCCGGCCGCCTGATTTTCCCCTTGGCTGCTTCGACTGCTAGAGTCATTAGCACCCAAGGTACCCATTATTAATTAAATTAATTAAAGGCTAGGTGAGCCTAGCGACGATCTGGGACCCCAAATCCAATCCTCGAACGGCAGCACTAGAAAAAAAATCTTTATTGCGCGCTCGGGTTTTGAACCTGGTCCTCCAGTTCATTAGTCGAGTGCTCTACCACTGAGCTAACCTCGCCCCCGTATTGTTTCTTTATGAACCTCAAAAGAAAGTTAATATCCCCTGCAGAGAACAAAGAGGTTCGTTTGCGACTCTTTCCAGCCGTTCGAATGCAGACGATGTGGTGGCCGCATTTATTCGAATTGCTAGAGCATTAAATAATCAAACAAAACCCCATTTAAATTTATTCCGCTCCCTAGAACAGTCCAATGTGAAATTCCCTAATAAAAACAGAGAGACACTATGTCATAATTCAAAAGAAGCGTAGGAGTGTTGTCGTACTTGGAGTTATGGCTGCCGATTTGCTCGAGGTTTGTCGACTTTAATAGCTTCGGGCGATGTTCTCAACCGATTTATTTCTCGGTTAAAGATAAATATGAAGACATATGGAGGTCTATTTCATTTCTAACAAGTATTAGTTATTGTGAACTTCCGTTTTAAATGGAAATCAATTCCTTTTTTTTGGGGGGGGGGATTTATTACAATATGGATACATGGGGAATTACAGAATTTACTGATTTATTTGATTGTCTCATAGCCGACAATTTCTATCAGGATTATGAATTGAAATGATTAGTGAAGAATATGTGTTCTAGGGTTTCTAGTTCTTGTAGTTCGCAGGCAGAACATAGCGTGCTTGTATCGATGGTGAGTTTATTTTTATTGTAGAGGAGTTTTACTTAAAAAAACACACGATTTTCTCTAAAGTATCTTCAGAACGGCATATTTCTGGAACGGAGTGAGGTAGAAAGTATATTCAGAACGGCATATTTCTGGAACGGAGTGAGATAGAAAGTATCTTCAGAACGGCATATTTCTGGAACGGACTGAGATAGAAAGTATATTCAGAACGGCATATTTCTGGAACGGATTGAGATAGAAAGTATCTTCAGAACGGCATATTTCTGGAACGGAGTGAGATAGAAAGTATATTCAGAACGGCATATTTCTGGAACGGACTGAGATAGAAAGTATATTCAGAACGGCATATTTCTGGAACGGACTGAGATAGAAAGTATCTTCAGAACGGCATATTTCTCGAACGGAGTGAGATAGAAAGTATATTCAGAACGGCATATTTCTCGAACGGAGTGAGATAGAAAGTATATTCAGAACGGCATATTTCTGGAACGGACTGAGATAGAAAGTATATTCAGAACGGCATATTTCTGGAACGGACTGAGATAGAAAGTATCTTCAGATCGGCATATTTCTCGAACGGAGTGAGATAGAAAGTATATTCAGAACGGCATATTTCTCGAACGGAGTGAGATAGAAAGTATATTCAGAACGGCATATTTCTGGAACGGACTGAGATAGAAAGTATCTTCAGGCTAGTTTCACCCTCTGAAGGATTGTCATTAACTTGTGTGTTTGTTTGTGTGGGTGTGTATTTGTGTATGTATATGTACACCTTAAGCAATAAATATGTTTCTATATTAGTAAAGACAGTAAAAAAAAAAAAAAAAAAAAAAAAAAAAAAATGGGATTCCGATAAAAATCCAAACAACCAACAACCAACATCCTATGAACATAAATATAGTGAAAAGTATTTGTATTATAAATGGATATTGTTAATAAATATTGCTGATGTATCATTTATACCACTAAATTCCTCCAAACTCCAAAAATAACTTATATTTTGGGTAAAAATGCAGTTTCCCGCCCTCCAAACCGATTTCTTTCAAACTTTGCACAATAACGTATTTTGATGCACTAAACACGAATCCGTAAAAAAAAAAAAAAAAAAACGTTGGATTTAACTAGGAAAGAAGTTATTAAGCACTAAAGTTCACTGTTATGCAGGTTATGAGAGCTAATGTAAACAACTAAATTTGTGACGACTTTAAGGCATACATGCTATGAGTATCCTCTCGCTACGCTCGCTCAAGAAGATAACAAAACCCCAGTCAATCCAACTCGCTAAAATTAATAGAATATAATATTAAGCACTAAAGTTAGGAAGATTATAAAACTAGGCGTCATCAGCGTATTTGTAAACACGCGCATGCGCAGATATGTAACATTGGGAAACAGAGCACTCTCATTTGAAATGTTCAGAAACCATTTATTTGAAAATATTGTTAATTTTAAGGGCATCCTCACCTGTCGCTTAAGAGCATACGTGTTAAACCTCAGTCAATCCAACTCGCTATAATTAATAGCTCTCATAACCTGAATAACAGTGAACTTTAGTGCTTAATAACTTCTTTCCTAGTTAAATCCGACGGTTTTTTTCATCATATTCGTGTTTAGTGCATCAAAATACGTTATTGTGCAAAGTTTGAAAGAAATCGGATTGGAGGGCGGGAAACTGCATTTTTACCATATTTTGGTATTACAGATGTATTTTAGTGTTGTGATTCGAATCACTGTTCGATGACGATAGCATGCATTTCACTATTTAGCTCGTTTAGCACCATTGTGCGCCATAATGCTGAAATAACAAAATTAAAAAACACATAATTTTATATTAGATAAGAGGAAGCCACAGGTCAAGGGGTCTAAGTAACAAACTCAATGTTTTAAGGAAAATGGAGTAAAAGTGAACAGATGTGGTAATAGGACATACTATATTTTTACAGTTCCGATGATACTAGATGAATCCTCAGGTCCTTAGCTGTTTATTATCGCTGATATATAATAGGTACATCATCCGGTTTATGATTAATTTGCAAAAGAATAGGAGAATCATCACATAGGCCCCTTAATTTCAATCTGGACTTAATATTACAAAAGTGCCAATACTCAAGAGAACACAAGCTAGGTGGCAGCAACTGTCAAGAAAATCACTTGGATCTCTTTACCATCCACAATATTACGGTGTTGTGTTCACAACCCATATCAGTATATAACTCATTATTTTCAAAAATATCACTTAGACCCCTTGACTTCTGGGGTCATCATATAATATTAGAATTAAGTAAGCAGAATTAGTTTTGCAAAAATAATAAAACTAAAAAAAAAAATCACAGAGCAAATACATATTATATGAAAATTGCATAATTAAAATGGTAGCAGAAAGTGTTTTATTGAAATGGTTTTTCACAAGAAAAACCAGCCAAGATTAAAGAAGCACTTTTTTATAAAATACTTTTCCGTCCGCTGAACTAAGTAATTGGGAAGGGACAAATAAGGACTTATTAAAGCCTTTGTGAATTTCTAATTGCTTCCAGAGTTTGGAGTTGTTGGTTTGACGGGGGGGGGCGCGGAATTCTTGAGGGGACGTATGAATTATAGAGCAGCTGGGGCAGACATTTATTTTGGGAAAAAATAATTCTTTAGCAACTTGCTAAGAATAATTAATGTGGTAGTGGATTCTGTCAGGGACTCAAGACAAGATGTTAGATGGGTTTGTTGAAAGAGTTTCATACTTGATGTTTGTTGTTTATGGACAGGAGATGTTTGGAGTTAAATGTGTTAGTATGATAGAAGGTAAATGACTTAATATTACAATGTTAATGTACAGTGATGTACATAAGTTTTTTTTTTTTTTTTTGTTTTTTTTTTTGTAATTATTGTTTTTTGGTTAATTTTGGGGGCCAAAGGACATTTTTTGTTTCAAAAAAGGCTACAACCTCAAAATCTAGGCCCCACTGTGCAACGCATCGACTTCTTGGCTATTAGCGCCGAGACCCATGTAACAGCTGGGAATGTTTTTTTAACGGGTCAAAAAAACACACACACGCACACACACACACACACACACACACACACACACACACACACACACACATATATATATATATATATATATATTATGAGTACGTACCCGGTGGGATCTCACGAAGTACAATCAACGCTGTTTTGAAAAATTGATTTTCGTCCAATGACAGCCTTGCTGGGTTGTCACTCCTCCCTCTCGTAGTCCCGCAGAGCGGTGCTGGGAGGGCTGTAGAACTGACAACGTTGAGCCCCTCTAAGCTTTCCCCAAGTAACAAGTTATATCCCTCACACTATATTCGACTCCAGTTTTCTTCCCGGCCATTTCCGATGTTTACTTGATTTTTTTTTTTTTTTTTTATCAGAATCTTCAAGTTTGGTTGTTCGTTTTAGGTCATATTGATCAGTTCTTACGTGTAATAGATCAATTAATTATTAAATTGGTAGTGAGGTTATGTCAGTGGTAGAGCACTGGACTAATATGCTGGATGACCTGAGTTCGAATCCCGAGCATAGTACTAAAGATTTTTATGTTATAGTGTCTTCGTCCATGGGTTGGATTCGGCCATCCTGGCCATCACTAGGTCAACCCAGCCTTTAATTATATTTATTAATGGGTAACTGCAAATTGGAAAATCAGGTTCTGACCACACTATCTCTTTAGTTTGCCGTATGGTCAGGACTCAGACACCTTTACAGTCTGCTCCTCCGGGCTCTCGTGGACTGTTAGGGGGTTGATATATTTCTTTTTTTTTTTTTTAATTATTAAATTAAATAACTTTATATTAAATTTTGATCAAAATGTCATTATTCTTAAAAATTCTGAGGAGTTTGTATGTTCTATTTAGCTTCTACAGAATAATTTATTATCCAATTTCTGGATGAAACATTCTCCAACTCTTTTTAACTTTGTAACAATTCATCTTATTAACATTTTGTTTTTCATACAAACCTGGAATGACAGTCGGCGAAATTTAAAATGCAAACAGGTCATGAATTTTAACACCCCCCCCCCCAAGCATGTGGTGTACATTCTCCTCTCCTGATAAGTCTGAGAAGCACAGAACTTACAAATGATCTTACAACTTCTTGTTTAGAATGCACCAACTCGTTTCACCATTAAAGACTCCTTAGGACTTAGGACTTTTCGAACTTGGCATTACCTTGACTCATTCACATGTATATATATATATACTCTTTAAACAGTCTTAGAGTAGATTTCTGATCTTAACCCATTTGCTCCATGGCCGTACATATAGGGAGCTCAGGGGGCTGATTTAATCAAGGTCACAAAATATCAAGGTCATAAACCTTCAAAATAAATTAAATAAGGTCACTTAGCTCAGAAAAATATAATATTTTTTTGTGTCTAATAGCGTTTTAGTTGTCTAACTTTTCCAAGTTCTAGATTGTTAGTATTCCATACCCCCAAATTTTCCCAGCCCCCCCAAAATAATTTCTTTTATACGCCCATTATTTACTGATACTATCACTGATCTGTGCGTCTTCAGTGTTACTAACTCAGATCTGTGATTCTGAACTACTGCTTCTCTGAAATACTTCTGTTCCTCAGAAGCAGGATCTAACGGTATCTAAATGAACCAGTAGAATCCTAGAACTGCCAGTGGATAGTGTAGACAATTACTTTCCAAATTATGCCAGCTTTATAACCATTAGCCCTCAAACCTTGTTTAGGGATTGTAATTAGGGAAAAATAACTCAGCACTTGGTGGTTGTTGAGGCACCAGTCCTGTTGAACCCGTTTAAGGTAAGCACATTGCACTGCTAAGCAGCAAATGGGTCAAACCCACACAATGTTGTTTCTTTTTCTGTTTAACGAACTTGTCCATTAATTTTAAACAAACAACTTGGAGTAAAATTTAATCTATGTTATACCACTTTTATTTACGCTAGAGTGCAAACAGTCCTCAAAGTGTTTGGAAACTTGGATATTTTCCATCATCGGCTATCCTTCCAGATGGCGTACAGTGACACCAAACGGCAAAAAAGGCTACAACCTCTAAATCTTTACCGATTTCAATACATTTCATAATTTTAAATGAAAACTAATAAAATTTAAAACACATTGTCTGGCCTGATTTTCGTTTATTGTTTCCCCTGTTTATTAAATAACGTGTAAATAATTCATGAACATTTACAATTGAAAATAACATTCAAATCCTCATTAGACTTAGAACAAATCAAGATCTAACTTAATATCAGCACTGATGTAGTTTAAATTAAACATTCAAATCCTCATTAGACTTAGAACAAATCAAAATCTAGCTTAATATCAGCACTGATGTAGTTTAAATTAAACATTCAAATCCTCATTAGACTTAGAACAAATCAAGATCTAACTTAATATCAGCACTGATGTAGTTTAAATTAAACATTCAAATCCTCATTAGACTTAGAACAAATCAAAATCTAACTTAATATCAACACTGATGTAGTTTAAATTAAACATTCAAATCCTCATTAGACTTAGAACAAATCAAGATCTAACTTAATATCAGCACTGATGTAGTTTAAATTAAACATTCAAATCCTCATTAGACTTAGAACAAATCAAGATCTAACTTAATATCAGCACTGATGTAGTTTAAATTAAACATTCAAATCCTCATTAGACTTAGAACAAATCAAGATCTAACTTAATATCAGCACTGATGTAGTTTAAATTAAACATTCAAATCAAGATCTATATTCAAATCATTCAAAAATCATATTATTTCAATCTCATTGTTGAATTAAGATAAATTTACGTTTTGAAGATGTCAGTTGGATTTTTTCCAAGTCTAATCATAATTTGCATAATTAGTTTCAACGATATCAGTGCTGATATTAAGAATCCCCAAAAAAACATAAATGTGAAATAGAGGCCAAGTTCCTGCCCCCACAAAGAAACACTCCCTTCCTCAAAAATATCCCCTCCTAAAACCCCCCCCAAAAACGCCTTACCATTCTACACTCCAAAAAAGTAGTATCAGTTGGTGTATTAATTCAACCAAAAATATTTGCCAATACAAGAGATGATACAAGAAAGAAATGCCCAAGTTCATTACTTGGAAGACCTCATAGTTACTTACTAAGAACAGTAAAGACACTTCAACTGACCTTTAAAAACAACAATAAAAATACTTATATCCAGTTACTAAAATATCACTTTCCTCAACCAGGTATATTCTTAAACTTGGCAATGTTTAGTTTTTCTCTAAAGATAATTTTGGCAACAAAAAAAAAAAATTGCCAGGTTTAAGAATATACCTGATTGCGGAAAGTGATATTTTAGTAACTGGATATAAGTATTTTTATTGTTGTTTTTAAAGGTCAGTTGAAGTGTCTTTACTGTTCTTAGTAAGTAACTATGAGGTCTTCTAAGTAATGAACTTGGACATTTCTTTCTTGTATCATCTCTTGTATTGGCAAATATTTTTGGTTGAATTAATACACCAACTCATACTACTTTTTTGGAGTGTAGAATGGTAAGGCGTTTTTGGGGGGTTTTAGGAGGGGATATTTTTAGGAGGGGATATTTCTATTTCACATTTATGTTTTTTTGGGGATCTCATTACTTTTTTCTAAGTATTAAATAGAATTTAGTTGCCGCATACCTAGTGGCTTTTGTACTTCATATAAAACCAGGGTCCTTGGATTCTGCATAAGGTTCTCCTTACTGCTTGATATTTGATACCAATAATCAATCTACATATATCTAATCACTATTAGATTAAAAGTTAGAAGCTCTTCCAGATGACATTACTCTAGAGGACAAATTGATTGCTCTCTTAACTACACTATTACACTGTAAAAGACAGGAACCTTATCCCGAGGATAAAGATCACAATAGGGAAAGTGCAGAAGGCCTTCAAGAAAAAGATAAGAACAAAGACGATACATTTTGGGTTTTTGATCCTAAACTTTGTAATTTAGATGGCTCGACTTTGAAAAACTTAGCGTCTGCTTTGAAGCATATTATGCAGTGAACCCCTACGACTTTATTTACTACATTTAAGAAAGAAGTCACAACTGTTTTTGTTAAGATGCGTCGAAATGTTTTTTAAAACATCAAATATACGTTCTCCTTACCAAGACGATTCATTTGATACTCCACATTATGGGTTTCAGAAGAAATGATGGCATTTCGATGGAACAAAACCTACCTGCGTGCCAAGTTTGGTCAAAATAGGCCAAACGGTGTGAATTTTTATAAGGAACAAACATACAGACAGGCAGCTGAAAGACCTTTTTTACCAAGCCTAGAGCATTCCCCGGACCAAGGCCTACCTGTGTGCCAAGTTTGGTCAAAATCGGTCAACTGGTGTGAATTTGTGTAAGGAACAAACATGCAGACAGACAGCTGATAGACGATTTTGACTAGCCTATGACACTACCCGGATCAAGACCGACATGTGTGTCAAATTTTGTCAAAATCGGTCAAACGGTGTGAATTTGTATAAGGAACAAACAGACAGACAGACAGCTGATAGAAAATTTAACCTAGCCTATGATTCTCCCCGTATCAAGACCCATCTGTGTCCCAAGTTTGGTCAAAATCGGTCAAACGGTACGGATTTGTAAGAGGAACAAACGTACAGACAGACAGCAGGTATAAGATTTTTACCGAGCCTATTTGCGCCTTATTATTTCTTAAAACATCAAATATAGGTTCTTCATACCGAGACAATTCATTTGATACCCCACATCATGGGTTTCGGACGGAATGATGGGTTTCCGAAGGAAGTACAAAACTGGAACGCCCCCGCCCCGGAAGCGGAGTCAAACACAACTTTTCGCGATTTTTCGATTTTTTCCTTTAATAACGTCTTCATATCTATCTTCATGCAAAATTTCAAGTCTCTAGCATCATGGGAAGTGCCTAATAATTTTGATGAGTCAGTGAGTGAGTGAGTCCTATAAATCCCGATTTTCGATCGCTTATATCTCAGAAACTATTCGATGTAGAATTATGAAAATTTCCAGTTTTACTCACATCTAGTAGTATAATACCTGTGTAAAATTTCATAACTTTATCTTTACCTGGTTGAAAGTTATGAGAGGGTAAAAATCGGCTCTAAGACCGCCTGTAATATACACACAGTATGCTTAGGCTGGAACTTGGCCTGGCGCACTACCGTGCGCCTAGATTATTTACACGTAATTTAATAAACAGGGGAAACGAAAAACAAAAATCTGTCTAGAAAAGTTCTCCTTAAATATATTAGCTTTCATTTTAAAAAAGTAGATCGGTACATGAAATCTGTTAAGATTTAGAGACGTTAGGCTTTTTTCAAACACGAAATGTCGTTTGGCCCTACTGTGTTTTGTCATGCAGTTCACATCGAAGCGGATTTCCTTCCCTTTGAAGAAGGAGGAAGCGAGCTTAAAATAATCGGACTCGACCTCCACCCACAATGAAAGAGAACCCCAGAATAACAGGAAGAGGCAATAAGGAAGATTGAATTTGGTTTGCTAAACTGGAGTAGGCCAGTGGATGAGACATCAACCCTGGTAGAATTCTACCGTTGTGGGTGGTTTCCGAAATAACAACCTCGGATCCTTGTAAACACTTAGACCTCCCCCCTGACAACAGCTTCCCTATAGTACACTCCTTTTCCAGCCTAATCCTCCTTTTACGCTCTGAAAGGGCTTTTAATAGAAAGCGACAAACCTCCAGGATTCGTCTGGCTATCTCACTCCAACGCAGAAAAATACCGCTCAGTTCAAGCTTTCAAGCGCATTTTACAGTAAATTATTAAATATTATAAATGAAACACAATTTAAAATTTTAATCAATGCCTTCACTATCCCCCACCAACTTATCGGTTGCTTTAAAAGTTAATTGCTAGTAAATTAATGTAAGGTTACATTGACATGAATGCACATGAGGTGGGATGCTGCACATGAGGTGGGATGCTGCACATGACGTGGGATGCTGCACAGAAGTAGCACCCAGTTGTTCTCTAGGCCACTTGCGTTTGCTGGGTTGTGAGGGATGCTGCACAGAAGTAGCACCCACTAGACAGATATGGTTTTTATTTCACAGTAGATCATCTAGAGTTGTTCTCTAGGCCACTTGCGTTTGCTGGGTTGTGAGGGATGTGCTGGGAGGATAGAGAGTGTATTGAGGAGTTAAGATGGCCGTGTAGGTTCTAATGGAATTTGCTGTAGAGGGATTTGTCTAAAAGGGATAATAAGGTCATTATGGAGGGTCAAATTGGAGACATAAAACGGAACATTCGTTATTTTCTCGACAATTTTGGACTGCATGGTTTGGATTTTATAGGAGTTGGAAGGCTTTGCGGAACCCCAGAGTTGAATTCCGGGAGTCCATGTTGGTTTGAGATTGGTCGTGTAAATGTTTCCGTCGTCAGAGTTGTGTTGCAGTTAGAAGCGCGATGTCAATGTTTTTGTCCTTTAGAAGTATGTATAGTTCGTCCTTGTGATTTATTAGTCCTTTGGAGTTCCACAGGAAGATTGGGAGGGGTGAAGTTGGCTTATTTTTTGCAAAATGGCTGCGAGGGGTGAAATTGGGTGGTTCTTATTTCCGCTAAGAAGGCGTTCAATGATTCGGCGATGGAGTATAATTCAGAAAGGAATAAAGGGTAAAGGAAAGGATAAAACGGTAGAGGATTAAAGAGATGGAGTGGTGACACCTTTCACTGGTGTTAACTAGATGGCTGTGTTGATAACAGACGTGGAGGTTGGGTCTGCTGATGGGATGATGGTTCGTGGCGTGGTAGAGCAGGCTGCTTCGTCTGGAGACCAAAGCGGCAGAGGATTAAAGAGATGGAGTGGTGACACCTTTCACTGGTGTTAACTAGATGGCTGTGTTGATAACAGACGTGGAGGTTGGGTCTGCTGATGGGATGATGGTTCGTGGAGTGGTAGAGCACGCTGCTTCGTCTGGAGACCAAAACGGTAGAGGATTAAAGAGATGGAGTGGTGACACCTTTCACTGCTGTTAACTAGATGGCCGTGTTGATAACAGACGTGGAGGTGTGGTCTGCTGATGGGATGATGGTTCGTGGCGTGGTAGAGCACGCTGCTTCGTCTGGAGACCAAAACGGTAGAGGATTAAAGAGATGGAGTGGTGACACCTTTCACTGCTGTTAACTAGATGGCCGTGTTGATAACAAACGTGGAAGTTGGGTCTGCTGATGGGATGATGGTTCGTGGCGTGGTAGAGCAGGCTGCTTCGTCTGGAGACCAAAAAAAAATTCAAGTTCATTTTGACTAGTCTCTTTAGAATTTAACTTTTTCCCTAACATCAAATTTTGTAAGGCACGAAATACATAAGTCTAAATGACTTGGATCAATACCAGGACATTAAGAAGCTTGCGGCAAAAGCTCACAGATAATTTCACTATTTGTTTTTTGTTTTTGTTTAGCGGTTTTTGAGCTTTATGTGGCCTAGTGTTTTCCTGCTTAACCAACACTGACTTCATATTTGCGGTCGGGTATTAATATACATCCTTATAGAAATACTAGCGCGGTATGTCCAATATATCTAAGAGCCTATGACCATAAAGGGTAGAGGGAGAAGCAGGTGCTTCCTCCATCATATATCTAAGAGCCTATGACCATAAAGGGTAGAGGGAGAAGCAGGTGCTTCCTCCATCATATATCTAAGAGCCTATGACCATAAAGGGTAGAGGGAGAAGCAGGTGCTTCCTCCATCATATATCTATGAGCCTATGACCATAAAGGGTAGAGGGAGAAGCAGGTGCTTCCTCCATCATATATCTAAGAGCCTATGACCATAAAGGGTAGAGGGAAAAGCAGGTGCTTCCTCCATCATATATCTAAGAGCCTATGACCATAAAAGGTAAAGGGAGAAGCAGGTGCTTCCTCCATCATATATCTAAGAGCCTATGACCATAAAGGGTAGAGGGAGAAGCAGGTGCTTCCTCCATCATATATCTAAGAGCCTATGACCATAAAGGGTAGAGGGAGAAGCAGGTGCTTCCTCCATCATATATCTAAGAGCCTATGACCATAAAGGGTAAAGGGAGAAGCAGGTGCTTCCTCCATCATATATCTAAGAGCCTATGACCATAAAGGGTAGAGGGAGAAGCAGGTGCTTCCTCCATCATATATCTAAGAGCCTATGACCATAAAGGGTAAAGGGAGAAGCAGGTGCTTCCTCCATCATATATCTAAGGGCCTATGACCACAAAGGGTAGAGGGAGAAGCAGGTGCTTCCTCCATCATATATCTAAGAGCCTATGACCATAAAGGGTAAAGGGAGAAGCAGGTGCTTCCTCCATCATATATCTAAGAGCCTATGACCATAAAGGGTAGAGGGAGAAGCAGGTGCTTCCTCCATCATATATCTAAGAGCCTATGACCATAAAGGGTAGAGGGAGAAGCAGGTGCTTCCTCCATCATATATCTAAGAGCCTATGACCATAAAGGGTAAAGGGAGAAGCAGGTGCTTCCTCCATCATATATCTAAGAGCCTATGACCATAAAGGGTAGAGGGAGAAGCAGGTGCTTCCTCCATCATATATCTAAGAGCCTATGACCATAAAGGGTAGAGGGAGAAGCAGGTGCTTCCTCCATCATATATCTAAGAGCCTATGACCATAAAGGGTAGAGGGAGAAGCAGGTGCTTCCTCCATCATATATCTAAGAGCCTATGACCATAAAGGGTAGAGGGAGAAGCAGGTGCTTCCTCCATCATATATCTAAGAGCCTATGACCATAAAGGGCAAAGGGAGAAGCAGGTGCTTCCTCCATCATATATCTAAGAGCCTATGACCATAAAGGGTAAAGGGAGAAGCAGGTGCTTCCTCCATCATATATCTAAGAGCCTATGACCATAAAGGGTAAAGGGAGAAGCAGGTGCTTCCTCCATCATATATCTAAGAGCCTATGACCATAAAGGGTAGAGGGAGAAGCAGGTGCTTCCTCCATCATATATCTAAGAGCCTATGACCATAAAGGGTAGAGGGAGAAGCAGGTGCTTCCTCCATCATATATCTAAGAGCCTATGACCATAAAGGGTAGAGGGAGAAGCAGGTGCTTCCTCCATCATATATCTAAGAGCCTATGACCATAAAGGGTAGAGGGAGAAGCAGGTGCTTCCTCCATCATATATCTAAGAGCCTATGACCATAAAGGGTAGAGGGAGAAGCAGGTGCTTCCTCCATCATATATCTAAGAGCCTATGACCATAAAGGGTAGAGGGAGAAGCAGGTGCTTCCTCCATCATATATCTAAAAGCCTATGACCATAAAGGGTAAAGGGAGAAGCAGGTGCTTCCTCCATCATATTTCTAAAAGCCTTTGACCATAAAGGGTAGAGGGAGAAGCAGGTGCTTCCTCCATCATATATCTAAGAGCCTATGACCATAAAGGGTAGAGGGAGAAGCAGGTGCTTCCTCCATCATATATCTAAAAGCCTATGACCATAAAGGGTAAAGGGAGAAGCAGGTGCTTCCTCCATCATATATCTAAAAGCCTATGACCATAAAGGGGTAGAGGGAGAAGCAGGTGCTTCCTCCATCATATATCTAAAAGCCTATGACCATAAAGGGTAGAGGGAG
>OX328126.1:100398899-100456399 GCA_946811695.1 Gonocerus acuteangulatus
GAAAATGGAGTTTTACAAGGAGGCCAGATTGGCTCAGCGGTAGGGCTCACGACTCATGTTATGTATTATAGAGTTCGAAACTCCATCTCGCTCTGAGTATTTTACCTTTAGAGGATCGAAGTCAGGGTCCCAGACCGTCCCTAGGTTCACCTAGCCTTTAATGAGTACCGACAAAGGGGAAACCAGTTGGGCCGAGAATAGCACTGACCACTCTATCTCCCTAGTGCGACGTAGGGTCAAGAATCAGATACCTCTAAAGATCTCCTCCTCTGGGCCCTAATGACCTTTTAAGGGGCTGATTTATATATATATATATATATATATATATATATATATATATATATATATGAAAGTATATATCGATATATATATATATATATATATATATATATATATATATATCGATGAAATTTGAATCCCGGATATTCAATTCAAAACAACCAGTACTGTTTCCTCCTGCATAGTACGTATTGTTTGTCACAAGGAATAAGTTGATGAGTAGACAAGTTGGCAAAAAGCGTTCAGTATACTATGATAATCTCCTAAGAATCATGGATAGTGTAAAGAAGTCACCAACTCACAGCCTTCATAGTTTCAGACGATTTGGGTTTCTTGGGGTCTCGTGAAATAGACTGTTTTCTCTGATAACGAACTGCCCTGAAAAGAGGAGATTTGAGAACGTACCAAGTTATTCTCTGAGACCATGGATATAACGTCCGATATTTGGGTAATATCAAGATAAAGGTTTCAAAGTAGTGATGAATCCTTTAGCCGGCTACAAACGGTCAGACAGGCCTGTCAGTTAGGCCTGAACGGTCAGACAGGCCTGTCAGTTAGGCCTGAACGGTCAGGCAGGCCTGTCAGTTAGGCCTGAACAGTCTGCCTGAAAGCCGGTCGCCTGAACGTGTATATATTCCGGCCGCCTGAACAGTCTTAACTGACCACCAGACGTTCAGGCGACCGGCCTTCAGGCGGACTGTTCATGTCTAACTGACAGGGCTGTCTGACCGTGTATAGCCTGCTTTAGTACTTGCATATCTTTAGACACGGACAGCTTTTTGGTACTTTCTGAATTCGCGAAAATGCTACTTAAATGAATTTTTGCGAACGGAAGCTCTCCGCATGATTCTACACGAATAGGAGCCTCCTTGTTGCACCTGTATTCTTAAATTACTTTGGAGGGAATTATAATTTTGTCGGTCCGAGGTTTTAGCGGAGTCCATTGTTCTCTGACTCACTAATAACCTAAAGGACCCGACGGAACCTTGCCGGACATTGCGTGATGTCTTCGGAGAGGAAGGAACGGATGGTTTTATTAACGACATCCTGTTATTCGACGCTTTATTCCGCCTACAGGCGAATCGCTTTAATTAGGAAGCCCTTTTAATGAGAAGAGAAGTAATGGAAACGTAATCTCTAAAACACGCATGCGCCAGAGTAGCATTTATCAAAATCGTCAGTTCCATAGGACCGGTGAGAACAGAACTATCCTCTGCAAAAATCATGTGTCTAACTAGGGAACATCCCCAAGGAGGCACTATGTATATATATATATATATATATATATATATATATATATATATATATATATATATATATAATAACATTAGCAAGAATTTAAGACGGAAAATTCTTTGTTAAATTACTAAAAGTTTTACTTTCGTTGTATATCTAATGCGGCCGTTGGCTGATAACTGCCTGGTTGTGTATCGAGGTCGCACGTGGGCACATCACATCCGTTGGTCCTTTCTTATACTAACTCGCTTCCTTCCTTTAACTAATCCCGCTCTGTCCTTAGAACACACATCCCCACCGAGAAACAGGGAAGTATATAGGGAATAATATCCGGGGAGGCTTGGGACAATCAGGGAATTTGGGGAGTATGAATTACTAACAACCTAGAACATGAAATAACACTGGTCTACAAAATAAAACTTTTTTTTTTTTTCAATCCAAGAGATCTATTCTTGTAGATCTCGATGCATATGTTGTTGAGGTGCCTCCCGTTTCTTGTAGATCTCGATGCATATGTTGTTGAGGTGCCACCCGTTTCTTGTAGATCTGGATGCATATGTTGTTGAGGTGCCACCCGTTTCTTGTAGATCTCGATGCATATGCTCTTGAGGTGCCACCCGTTTCTTGTAGATCTGGATGCATATGTTGTTGAGGTGCCACCCGTTTCTTGTAGATCTCGATGCATATGCTCTTGAGGTGCCACCCGTTTCTTGTAGATCTGGATGCATATGTTGTTGAGGTGCCACCCGTTTCTTGTAGATCTCGATGCATATGCTCTTGAGGTGCCACCCGTTTCTTGTAGATCTGGATGCATATGTTGTTGAGGTGCCACCCGTTTCTTGTAGATCTCGATGCATATGTTCTTGAGGTGCCACCCGTTTCTTGTAGATCTCGATGCATATGTTGTTGAGGTGCCACCCGTTTCTTGTAGATCTGGATGCATATGTTGTTGAGGTGCCACCCGTTTCTTGTAGATCTCGATGCATATGCTCTTGAGGTGCCACCCGTTTCTTGTAGATCTGGATGCATATGTTGTTGAGGTGCCACCCGTTTCTTGTAGATCTGGATGCATATGTTGTTGAGGTGCCACCCGTTTCTTGTAGATCTCGATGCATATGCTCTTGAGGTGCCACCCGTTTCTTGTAGATCTGGATGCATATGTTGTTGAGGTGCCACCCGTTTCTTGTAGATCTCGATGCATATGCTCTTGAGGTGCCACCCGTTTCTTGTAGATCTGGATGCATATGTTGTTGAGGTGCCACCCGTTTCTTGTAGATCTCGATGCATATGTTCTTGAGGTGCCACCCGTTTCTTGTAGATCTCGATGCATATGTTGTTGAGGTGCAACCCGTTTCTTGTAGATCTCGATGCATATGTTCTTGAGGTGCCACCCGTTTCTTGTAGATCTCGATGCATATGTTCTTGAGGTGCCACCCGTTTCTTGTAGCTCTCGATGCATATGTATATGCATCACCCTCCAATTCTGCGTTTTTCATTGAATTTTGGTTAAAACCGAAGTAGATACCTATTCACTTAATTAAAAAAAATCCTATAACGACGAAAAATGTCTTCTAGATTTACCCTGGTCTACTAGGCGTCCAGAAGACCTTAAAACTCACCATTTACCCTGGTCTACTAGGCGTCCAGAAGACCTTAAAACTCACCATTTACCCTGGTCTACTAGGCGTCCAGAAGACCTTAAAACTCACCATTTACCCTGGTCTACTAGGCGTCCAGAAGACCTTAAAACTCACCATTTACCCTGGTCTACTAGGCGTCCAGAAGACCTTAAAACTCACCATTTACCCTGGTCTACTAGGCGTCCAGAAGACCTTAAAACTCACCATTTACCCTGGTCTACTAGGCGTCCAGAAGACCTTAAAACTCACCATTTACCCTGGTCTACTAGGCGTCCAGAAGACCTTAAAACTCACCATTTTGCCCGAAAATATTTAAAATTTTCCCTAAGCTCCAATTGCCTACGTGCACGTTTCCTCCAATTCTTAGAAAAACTGCGTTTTTCATAGAATTTTGGTTAAAACACAAGTACCTATTCAATAATTTAAAAAAAAAAATGCAAATTTTAGGGTATTATAGTCTCTTTAAATCAACTTTACACCCATTAGAATCCGTTGATCATATCCACACATATGCGACATCAAAGGGAATAACTTTTCAGAAAATCGTCATAAATTTGCAATGTGATGTTGCCTGACGGCCATTGTAAATTATGATAGCTGTACATTGAATAATTTTAAATGGTGAAAAATAATCTGCAATTCTATTTCTTCTATCTCATCTAATTTCTAAATAAATTTTAAATCATTTTTGCATCAGACTCCACTTCTTAGAAAAACGGGAAAAACTAAAAAAAACGGGTTTTCACCGAATTTTGGGTAAAAATGAAGTCCCTATTAATTAAATTATAGAAGTAAAAAATGCAAATTTTAGGGTATTAAATTAAATTAAAAACTTTATATTAAATATCCTACAATTTACACATAATAATGATTTTCTTCTTGCAATAAAAAAAAAATAAAAAATTATTATTTATTACTATCGCAATTAGTAATTCTTTATTTTCTTATATTCTAAACATTCAATTATGAAATCAATTATTTGGTTTGATTTAATTAGTTATTTTATTCTATATTAATATTATTATTTTTTTTATTTATTTTTTTTTTCAGAAATTGAATAGACTGTGTTTATTTTATTTTCCCTTCATACAGTTTTTATTGATTATTTTTATGTGAGGAAATCACCTTGCCGTTGTGAAGCTCCATGAATAAATAAATAAATTTTATTCTCTGACACCCATTAAAGTTGGCCTCCTAGTCATAAAGGTGGATACTAAAACAATCTGACACCCATTAAAGTTGGCCTCCTACTCATAAAGGTGGATACTAAAACAATCTGACACCCATTAAAGTTGGCCTCCTACTCATAAAGGTGGATACTAAAACAATCTGACACCCATTAAAGTTGGCCTCCTAGTCATAAAGGTGGATACTAAAACAATCTGACACCCATTAAAGTTGGCCTCCTAGTCATAAAGGTGGATACTAAAACAATCTGACACCCATTAAAGTTGGCCTCCTACTCATAAAGGTGGATACTAAAACAATCTGACACCCATTAAAGTTGGCCTCCTAGTCATAAAGGTGGATACTAAAACAATCTGACACCCATTAAAGTTGGCCTCCTAGTCATAAAGGTGGATACTAAAACAATCTGACACCCATTAAAGTTGGCCTCCTAGTCATAAAGGTGGATACTAAAACAATCTGACACCCATTAAAGTTGGCCTCCTAGTCATAAAGGTGGATACTAAAACAATCTGACACCCATTAAAGTTGGCCTCCTACTCATAAAGGTGGATACTAAAACAATCTGACACCCATTAAAGTTGGCCTCCTAGTCATAAAGGTGGATACTAAAACAATCTGACACCCATTAAAGTTGGCCTCCTAGTCATAAAGGTGGATACTAAAACAATCTGACACCCATTAAAGTTGGCCTCCTAGTCATAAAGGTGGATACTAAAACAATCTGACACCCATTAAAGTTGGCCTCCTAGTCATAAAGGTGGATACTAAAACAATCTGACACCCATTAAAGTTGGCCTCCTACTCATAAAGGTGGATACTAAAACAATCTGACACCCATTAAAGTTGGCCTCCTAGTCATAAAGGTGGATACTAAAACAATCTGACACCCATTAAAGTTGGCCTCCTAGTCATAAAGGTGGATACTAAAACAATCTGACACCCATTAAAGTTGGCCTCCTACTCATAAAGGTGGATACTAAAACAATCTGACACCCATTAAAGTTGGCCTCCTAGTCATAAAGGTGGATACTAAAACAATCTGACACCCATTAAAGTTGGCCTCCTAGTCATAAAGGTGGATACTAAAACAATCTGACACCCATTAAAGTTGGCCTCCTACTCATAAAGGTGGATACTAAAACAATCTGACACCCATTAAAGTTGGCCTCCTAGTCATAAAGGTGGATACTAAAACAATCTGACACCCATTAAAGTTGGCCTCCTAGTCATAAAGGTGGATACTAAAACAATCTGACACCCATTAAAGTTGGCCTCCTACTCATAAAGGTGGATACTAAAACAATCTGACACCCATTAAAGTTGGCCTCCTAGTCATAAAGGTGGATACTAAAACAATCTGACACCCATTAAAGTTGGCCTCCTAGTCATAAAGGTGGATACTAAAACAATCTGACACCCATTAAAGTTGGCCTCCTACTCATAAAGGTGGATACTAAAACAATCTGACACCCATTAAAGTTGGCCTCCTAGTCATAAAGGTGGATACTAAAACAATCTGACACCCATTAAAGTTAGTCTCCTAGTCATAATGGTGGATACTAAAACAATCTGGCACCCATTAAAGTTGGCCTCCTAGTCATAAAGGTGGATACTAAAACAATCTGGCACCCATTAAAGTTGGCCTCCTACTCATAAAGGTGGATACTAAAACAATCTGGCACCCATTAAAGTTGGCCTCCTAGTCATAAATGTGGATACTAAAACAATCTGACACCCATTAAAGTTGGCCTCCTACTCATAAAGGTGGATACTAAAACAATCTGACAACCATTAAAGTTGGCCTCCTAGTCATAAAGGTGGATACTAAAACAATCTGGCACCCATTAAAGTTAGTCTCCTAGTCATAAAGGTGGATACTAAAACAATCTGACACCCATTAAAGTTGGCCTCCTACTCATAAAGGTGGATACTAAAACAATCTGGCACCCATTAAAGTTGGCCTCCTAGTCATAAATGTGGATACTAAAACAATCTGACACCCATTAAAGTTGGCCTCCTACTCATAAAGGTGGATACTAAAACAATCTGACAACCATTAAAGTTGGCCTCCTAGTCATAAAGGTGGATACTAAAACAATCTGGCACCCATTAAAGTTAGTCTCCTAGTCATAATGGTGGATACTAAAACAATCTGGCACCCACGGCCTGCAGAAATGACTTAGATGCAGAGCCTCCGAGAAAAAGTACGCGCCCAGGTCCAAATAATTTACCCGACAAATATTAACGTAATTATTTAAAACTGACTATTCTCTAAAAACCAACATTTTTGTAATTGGACGGAGTGGAAAATTTACGTATTGTTTAAGGTACATTGGCACTTCTTGGGGAAACACATTTTTGGACTGGCAATATTTAAAAGCTAGTTTATATATTAGAAATAGAGAAATTAGAAAGTTATTCATTGGTTGTTTTCAATAATTAGACAGGCACACAAAACACAAAAAGATGGTATTGGCTGTTCTCAGTAATTACACAGGCACACAAAAAGATGGTATTTTCTAAAGACACCATACATATATATATTTTTTTTTTTTTTTTTTTTTTTTACGGCGCATCTACATCTAGGTCATTAGCGCCGCATACATATATTCTTATGTATTTCGACACGCTGAATCCGAATCCGGAGTCCGTTTCACTCCAGCACATCGAGTTTAAGAGCATCTCAAGGTCAAAATTTAGTATGAAGTCAGTAGAACCTCTCATATCCGACCTTGACGGGACCGGGCCATGGTCGGAACGGCCAAAAGGTCGGTTTTTGGGAGGAGGAAAAAAAACTTCTTTCAAAGTTATAAAAACAGCTATAATGTACAGCACAAACTGTAATAAACTTTATTGTTCAGTTATGGATTTTTGTATTAATTTTGTTAATGTTGACTTTGCGGAAGTTCCCTCCACTTTATTTGCCCACAATACATCCATTGGGGTTGCGTTCGGATGTTGCTCGATTTATTTCATCGCTACGTCGAAGGCATCCTTAGCGTCGTCACTGGTGGGTTCGTATTCGTCCGAGACGATTTCTTCGTCCACGGATTTGTTCTCCACAACAGCAATGATTTGGGCATTGCTAGGATATTCATTAGTAACTTCTGAAAGATCAGCTTCAACAAGTCACTCTTCTTTAACAAATATAGAACAGTACAAGATTACAGTACATTCCACATCAACAATCACGGCAGAACTGATAGTTTTTGACAGGAAAACAAAGCATAGTGTAGATGACTCAATCTTTCAAGTCTGGACAGGCTCGCCAACGGGGCGCGTGTGAATCACAGACGGTCGGACTCTAGGTCGGATATCGGGAGGAGTCGGTTATGAGAGGTTCTACTGTACAAAGAAAAGAATAGAGCTTCCATGGTTTTGAGCGTCGCTGAATTCGAATCCGAGGTGTACTATACTTAGGTATATAATTTTGTTATTTCATATTATAATACGAGTAAAAAATGACCCCCCCCCCTGTCAAAGTGTTACGACATAAAATCGAAAAAAAAAAAATTCTCTTCTTCCGAATTCTGTTTTATTCTTGAAAGTAAAAAATGTTGATTGAATTAGAGCGTACATAGATTTTATTAAACTGGCTACAGATCCTTTTCCGTTTTTCACACATTAAAACTGCAGGAAAACTTCAAACTCCCTTCTGAGTGTTTAATATTCAACAAACTTGTAACAAAGCGGAATTCCAACTTTGAACTTGTTTTAGGATGGCCATATCCTTCACTTATCAACTTTATTATAATTAACTTACATTTAGAGAGGAAGGGGTTAGTTTGAAGGGTTACTTACAAGGTCGTGAGTTAGTAATTAACTATATACGCCAACTGACAGTGATCGACATTAGAATTTATGAAATCATCGCTGGGGTGTCGGAAAACGATGTTTAGTCTCAGGTTTCTTTTTTGTTGTGTTTTTTTTTTTAGCATAAATATGCTTTAGCGGTGACTAAACTGAAACTGAGAAACGTTACAAAAAAGGTGGCCGTGTGTGAAAAAGAATACTGTATGTTATACTGTACATTACATAGGCTTGTCGGGTGGACCTAAAGCATATTTATGTTATACTGTACATTACATAGGTATGTCGGGTGGACCTAAAGCATATTTATGTTATACAGTACATTACATAGGTATGTCGGGTGGACCTAAAGCATATTTATGTTATACAGTACATTACATAGGTATGTCGGGTGGACCTAAAGCATATTTATGTTCCTGAATTTCAGCAGAAGGCTCTAAACGAAATCAATATATTTCTTTTTCTTTTAGCAGTAAATTTAACTTACCAGTAAAACTAGGTAGGTAAATCTGGAACGAGTTTCTATTATTAGGTGATTTTAACAGAGCGAATGGTATAAAAGGGTCGAAAAGTTCGGCTATTGGCTATTATCGGTTTTTCCTCCATATTGCACTTACAATTTCACTTTTCTTCGATTATTAACTGAATAAGGGGAATACTTTCCAAAATATCAAAATCAAATATTAACTGTATTATTTCCAAGGAAACTAAAAACAACAGGCAATAATAGCCACATAGTCCTTTGCCCTAAAAACACCGGGCAATGATAGCCACATAGTCCTTTGCCCTAAAAACAACGGGCAATGATAGCCACATAGTCCTTTGCCCAAAAAACAACGGGCAATGATAGCCACATAGTCCTTTGCCCTAAAAACAACGGGCAATGATAGCCACATAGTCCTTTGCCCTAAAAACAACGGGCAATGATAGCCACATAGTCCTTTGCCCTAAAAACAACGGGCAATGATAGCCACATAGTCCTTTGCCCTAAAAACAACGGGCAATGATAGCCACATAGTCCTTTGCCCTAAAAACAACAGGCAATGATAGCCACATAGTCCTTTGCCCTAAAAACAACAGGGGATGATAGCCACATAGTCCTTTGCCCTAAAAACAAACAACTATAAACACAATAGACTTCAGTTAATTCCAAAATAACTTGATAGAATCGCTGTATGATGACATAGTTCCTTCAAGATGTTTTTATTAGAGCGTTCTCTATCTTTCTTGACACGTCGACGTGAGTACGCAATTCTGAGTTCAAATTGACGAAAATATCGCTGGTTCAACTATATATATATATATATATATATATATATATATATATATATATATATATATAAATACAGGTAGTTAGTAGGTAACAGCTTATTAAGTCTTCAATAGTTTTGTATTTTATATTACATTCTTGTTGTAGAAACGTTTCGGCTATAAGCCATTTTCAATGTAATTATCTGTATGATTTTCCATTATTTTTTGGTATATACATTATATCTTCAGATTATGTGCTTGTAAATTTGATATTATTTAGTTTGAGGAGGAAATTTCATTTTTTTTATCAAATTGTATGGTTCATGTCTCAATTATTTCATGGATGATATTATTACCTCAATTATTACATATTATTTTATATATTTGAGACTGCTTCTGTAATGGAGGACTGGTCTTGCACATCTAGTCCTCCATTACAGAAGCAGTCTCAAATATATAAAATAATATGAAATAATAGAGACTTGAACCATACAATTTGATAAAAAAAATGAAATTTCCTCCTCAAATTAACTAATATCAAATTTACAAGCACATAATCTGAAGATATAAGAAAATAATGCGAAATCATACAGATAATTGGATTGAAAATGGCTTATAGCCGAAACGTTTCTACAACAAGAATGTAATATAAAATACAAAACTATTGAAGACTGAATAAGCTATTACCAACTACCTAGAACATCTTAGTTTTCAAATTAGGATCTACAACATATATATATATATATATATATATATATATATATATATATATATATATATATATATATATATATGCATGTGTGTGTGTTTTTATGGAGGCAGGGAGAAAACTCGTCAGAAAGCGGCGCATTAAAGTGAAGGTGTTTCTAGTTCATGGGCGTATATAGGAAATAATTTCGGGGGGGGGGCTGGTACTATTTCCGGGGTATGGAATACTAACAATCTAGAACTAAAACGCCATTACAACTAAAATAAAATATTTTTTTATGAACTAAGTGATCTTATTTAATTTATATTTAAAGGTTTTATTACACATTTTTACCGATCAAATCAAAATTTTTGGTGGGGAGTGGGGGGGGGGGGGGCTCCAGCCATACGCCCATGTTCTAAGTTCCCTGGAAATAGTAGCAGAGATTCTGTTGACAAAGGCTTCAGGTCCTAATGACTTCATTGAAAGCAGGTCGCTCATTTACAGAATCGATAGTATGGTGATTTCCACTTCCTCTATCGATGTTCAGCAATGTATTCAACAGCTATTATCAAGCATTGGAGCAATCGGTGCTGTAGGAAACACATTAGGAGAAGAAAATATACAGTTATTATCGGGCACTTTGAAAATATAGAGTTGCTAGTTACGCTAGATTTTCAATACAATGTAGATATCGAGTTTCTACTATATAGATTCACAATATAGAGTAACTATTGAGCACAGTGAAAATATAGAGTAACATTTAATTACAGTGATAATATAGAGTAACTATTGAGCACAGTGAAAATATAGAGTAACATTTAATTACAGTGATAATATAGAGTACCTATCGAGCACAGTGAAAATATAGAGTAACATTTAATTACAGTGATAATATAGAGTAAATATCGAGCACAGTGAAAATATAGAGTAACTATCAATTACAGTGAAAATATGAGTAACTGTCGAGCACAGTGGAAATATAGAGTAAGTATCAATACATTGAAAATATGAGTAACTGTCGAGCACAGTGGAAATATAGAGTAACTATCAATTGCAGTGAAAATATGAGTAACTGTCGAGCACAGTGGAAATATAGAGTAACTATCAATTACAGTGAAAATATGAGTAACTGTCGAGCACAGTGGAAATATAGAGTAACTATCAATTACAGTGAAAATATGAGTAACTGTCGAGCACAGTGGAAATATAGAGTAACTATCATGCACAGTGGAAATATAGAGTAACTATTAATCACAGTGAAAATATAGAGTAAATATCATGTAGAGTGAAAACATAGAGTAACTATCTTGTTGAGTGAAAATATAAACCCAACTACTTAGTTGTACAGAAGAATAAATAGTTGTTTTATTCAAATAGTTCCAAAGTATTTGAATTTTCTCTAATTATGGTGCCGTGCTATATAATAATATATTAATGTTATACACTTTAATGAAGAAGTTGGAAATTATTTAAGATTGGTTATCTTTTGGGACGCATTTCATGGGCCCATTGCAGAATTTAGACCTCTTCTAGCGGTAGCCAAACCTCATCTCTTGTGAGGCAGTCCGGTACACTACAGTCCGCCCGCAAACTAAAGAACCTGGTAGTGCGCACGCGCTGCACCCAGCCCATGTGTGAGAAGGCCTAGCTCCCCTCCGGCCACGCCCCTTCCAGCAGCCCCGATATAACCACTGTAATGAGGTTTTTCCAGGATAGTGTTTACACTAGAGAAAGGTTAGAATTAATCCCTCCCTATATGGAGTAGGTTTACAAGATCGGTTAGTTTCTCTCCATATTTAGCGGTGTCAGGGCACCTCGGCGCCGTTCATTAATGCTCTCCTTACGGTATTAGGGGCGTGGTAATTAATAAACACCGGGGCAATTTTAATTAAACCAATATATCTCACTATATCAAAACATAGTAAATGTGTAGGTATTATATTCTGAAGAAAAAAAAAAAAAATAATATGTCACCTATTGTTCTACTACTTAAGGGATAATTCTACCTTATGTGAACAAAATCAAAGTCTAATTGTTTTCCAATTTATGAATAACAAATAAGATGTACTTGATATATTAAAGTATACACAAAAAAAAAAATTAATTCTTCGAAAACAAAATGGTATTGCAGTATCAGAGGAACGGAATCCCGCTTTTTCTGCAAGTGGTAATTTTTAATCTAAAACAAGAAACTAAAATTATTTTGAAAGAAGAATTTAGTAAAGCTTGTAGGATTTTTAGCAAATATAAATTTTGTCAAAAATGGTGAACATTGATACGTCGAAAATCGTTAGATTTCAATGAATTGAAAAAACTGCGTATTTTACAAGCAAATATTGTTATGAAGCTCTAGTTAAGAAGTAAAATGAAAGACACTAGAATATCGCGAGATTTGAAAATCATAATTTTGAGATAAACAACTTTAAATTTCAATGAAAATGAAATTAAATGAAAATTTGTTATTCTTATTTCGGGATACATACCTATACCTTAGGAATAGGGATACATACCTATACCTTAGGAATAGGGATACATACCTATACCTTAGGAATACATACCTATACCTTAGGAATACATACCTATACCTTAGGGATACATACCTATACCTTAGGAATACATACCTATACCTTAGGAATAATTTGTTATTCTTATTTCGGGATACATACCTATACCTTAGGAATAATTTGTTATTCTTATTTCGGGATACATACCTATACCTTAGGGATACATACCTATACCTTAGGAATAATTTGTTATTCTTATTTCGGGATACATACCTATACCTTAGGAATACATACCTATACCTTAGGAATACATACCTATACCTTAGGGATACATACCTATACCTTAGGAATAATTTGTTATTCTTATTTCGGGATACATACCTATACCTTAGGAATAATTTGTTATTCTTATTTCGGGATACATACCTATACCTTAGGGATACATACCTATACCTTAGGAATAATTTGTTATTCTTATTTCGGGATACATACCTATACCTTAGGGATACATACCTATACCTTAGGAATAATTTGTTATTCTTATTTCGGGATACATACCTATACCTTAGGAATAATTTGTTATTCTTATTTCGGGATACATACCTATACCTTAGGGATACATACCTATACCTTAGGAATAATTTGTTATTCTTATTTCGGGATACATACCTATACCTTAGGGATACATACCTATACCTTAGGAATAATTTGTTATTCTTATTTCGGGATACATACCTATACCTTAGGAATAATTTGTTATTCTTATTTCGGGATACATACCTATACCTTAGGGATACATACCTATACCTTAGGAATAATTTGTTATTCTTATTTCGGGATACATACCTATACCTTAGGGATACATACCTATACCTTAGGAATAATTTGTTATTCTTATTTCGGGATACATACCTATACCTTAGGAATAATTTGTTATTCTTATTTCGGGATACATACCTATACCTTAGGGATACATACCTATACCTTAGGAATAATTTGTTATTCTTATTTCGGGATACATACCTATACCTTAGGGATACATACCTATACCTTAGGAATAATTTGTTATTCTTATTTCGGGATACATACCTATACCTTAGGAATAATTTGTTATTCTTATTTCGGGATACATACCTATACCTTAGGGATACATACCTATACCTTAGGAATAATTTGTTATTCTTATTTCGGGATACATACCTATACCTTAGGGATACATACCTATACCTTAGGAATAATTTGTTATTCTTATTTCGGGATACATACCTATACCTTAGGAATAATTTGTTATTCTTATTTCGGGATACATACCTATACCTTAGGGATACATACCTATACCTTAGGAATAATTTGTTATTCTTATTTCGGGATACATACCTATACCTTACGAATAATTTCGAATTTAAAGAATCGTGAAAACAATTTAATATATAAAATTATAAAAACTACAGCTTGTATATAAATTAGGGGCTGGGTGAAACTTAGAGGGATAAAAAGTACTAAAATATTCTTTTTTTTTTCTTTTTTAATTGTTTTAAAATATTTTTGAATTTTGAAATTTATTGAAGGGTGGCCGGTGGAAGTGAGTGTATAGGAATTTCAAAAACTTTTCTCCTCATAAAAGCTCTCGGATATCAGTTTTGATTAGTGAAAGAGTCATTTAAGCACATAAAAAAATTGAAAAAAAAGTCACAAAGTAGCATTACTCCTTAAGTAATTTCTGCTTATTTATCTATGTAACATTGAAAACCCATTGACCTAAATGTTTTGGAGAAAGCAATATATGTATAGAAATATTTCATCTAATCAAAGCATTAAGATTAAAAAGATTCAAGATTGTATGTACCTTTGTTGAGTAAGAAGAATTAAGATAGAGAGAAAGTGCAATAAGGATTACGGGGAGATAGGATTAATGGCATAGTAAAAACATTCTAAATAACAAACAGAATAAAAATGTTTGCATTTATTGTTGTTGTGTGTTCCTGAGAAAATAAAACAATTTTGATTATAATTATTATTCTATGTTATTTTAAAAACCTTTAAAATATATTAGATACTGAAATACACACTAAAACACAAAGAATGCTTACAAATAAAATGATAACATACAGTTGTATATAAAAAAAGTCCGTCACGCAGGAGCTGCATAACTAAGCTCTTTCCTCAGAATTTCGGTAGTGTAGACTGGTTTCCAGAACAATTTGCTTAAAATATCCTACATAAATAAAATAAAAACATGAATAGATCTCTTTTAATTTTGTAATGAGTAACTGATCAATTATTAATTTGCTTCCAGAGTTATGTTTACACATGGTACCTACTACACTACGTAATAAATACAAAAAACCTCATATTATCGTATTTTGATCTAACGCAGGAACAGGATACAGTCCCTCTAGTGGTAGAAAGCGCTCCTTGCGGCGGCTTTGTGAGCCTACGTCTGGCGGGCTTTTCTATTGAAATATATTACAAAGTAAACCCCCCCTTTCCGATTGACCGATTCAGCTCATTTTTACAACACTTCTTTCTCATGAGTTACCCACGGCGTATACCGCGTTTCGTTACAATACAGCGGAAATTACGACAGGTATGAGTATATTAGTAATTTGGGTCCGGAGTAAACCCCCCCCCCTCCTAATGAACCGATTTAGTTTACTTTTACAACACATGTTTACCTGTAGATTACCACTACGAATACCGAGTTTCGTCGAAATATACCAAAAATCACGGCTGGTAGTGGCGAATTGGTATTGTGGGTCTGGAGTAAACCCCCCTCCTAATGAGCCTATTTAGTTTATTTTTATATCTCACTTTTCTCTCTATATTACCACTACGAATGCCAAGTTTCGTTGAAATATAACAAAACTTACAGCTGACATGGTCAAATTAGTGTTTTGGGTTCGGGGTAAACCCCCCCTTCCGGTGGACCGACTTTGGTGGTTAACGAACTCGTTCAATCGTTTGCTAATTGAATGCTATATACCAAGTTTCGTGACGAAAAAACAAAAACTCTGGCCGCTATCGTGTTAACAGACACACACACACACACACACACACACACACACACACACACACATATATATATATATATATATATATATATATATATATATATATATAAATTTTAACGGGGGTCATTTTCGGTGTCTACTAGGTAGGATCGATAAAGATTTGAAGACATTTTTCAAAAATTCCGTCATGAGTCCAACCTCAATAGCTACTTTCCTTCGGGGGAAAGTGCTAAAAAGTCAGTCTCGCAGGAACTGCGTCATCTTAGCGCGGTTCCGATCATATCCCTAGTGCTATTAGCAAAGGAATAGAAGCAGTTATTCGAAGGTTTTGATCCTTCGTGAGAACTATAAAATGACTTTATGCACCTCAACCGGAACCTGACACCATCCTATGCGGAAATTACACCTTCCTCTTTCACAAAGTTCGCTCTAGAAAAACACTATTATAAATATTTTTCTCATATTCTTACCTTTACTAAAATGCTAAGTCTACTGTTAAAAACAATTTAAAAATAAAAAGTGCGTCACGCAGGAGCTGCATAACTAAGGACTTTCCTCAGAATTGGGTAGTGTCGAGTGCATTCCTGAATAATTTGCTTAGAATAACCTATATAGATAAAATAGGCGATGAACATTTATTAAATAATTTGTTTTACTTCCTCCAAACGTAACTAAAATTGAAATGCCTTAACTTCTATGAATACAAAGCATCTGTTTCAAGTGAATCCATCGTTTCAAAGTATCCGGGTTGTGAAATAGTAAGGAGTGTAAAAACTATTTTTATTTTACCAGGTAGGGATTGTCGGGGTTCGGTCACTCCTACTTAATAAGACTACATTTTATCGTAAAAATGGTTTTATTGTGCCAATCAGACACAATAAAACCATTTTTATGATAAAATGTAGTTTTATTAAATAGCAATGACCGAACCCCGACAATCCCTACCTTGCATCATCAACGGTCAACCATCTCCTCTCAACAATATTTTTATTTTATATTTTCCAAAAATGGTTACAGATATCACCTTGAAAATAGTTTCATTCGTATATGAACTCGCAAACGTAAGCATTCTAATTTTTTTTTTCACGCGAATTTTGCTCCAAAAACCATGTTCCGATGGACGGATTCTGCTGGTTAACGAACTTTACTTTTCAAATTAGAGAAACGAATTTGTACCAAATTTCATTAAAGTCTTACCGTTTTACAGCTTGAGAGATATATATATATACAAATTTGAGGGACCGTTATTTTCCTGATCTACGGGTTCCGAAGCGTGAAATTTTCTAGTCGGCACTTCTGGATTTCTTCATAAGGTCCGCCTCATAAGCGGGTTTCTTCCCTATGGAGGGAGTGAGGAACCGCGCTGAAAGAACCGTCCAAATAAGATAAACCAACTACTTCAAAGTTTAAAGGACTTATTTCTCGAAATGTGACTGTCCCATCGAAAATTCCCTCAGAACATATTTCGTAGAGAATTTAGTACGCTTATGAATGGTCACCTTCCGCTTACCACGATTTCCTAACCGTTTTCGAGATATTAAGGAAAATATTTGAAGATCTCAAAACTTTTCATGTCTACTACATGGGCTATATAGGAAATAATTTCGGGAGGGGTGGGGAAAATTTCGGGGGGTGGGGGGCTGAGACCATTTCCGGGGTATGGAATACTAAAAATCTAGAGCTTTGAATAGTTTCAGGCAACTAAAACGCTATTACACCTAAAATAACATATTTTTTATGGACTAAGTGATCTTATTTAATTAATTTTTAAGGGTTTTATGACACATTTTTACTATCAAGCCCCTCGTATATACGCCGATGGCATACTAATTAAATATTTTAATCCTTCCTTAACTCCAAACGTAACCATTTTTTTTTTTTATTATTATTTATTTATTCAGCATTTACAACAATCTAAAAATACATTGTTGTAAAATTTAAACATCTTTGTTTATATGAATTTTTTAACATGCAGAATATATTTGATCTTAATCCGATGATTCTAAGTACCCTAACCAAAAACTTTATGCGAGAACTGAAATTTTCTAGTCGGCACTTCCGGATTGGATCCCAAGGTTGGATCATAAGTGGATTTCCTCCCTATGGAAGGAGGGAGGAACCGCGCTAAAAAGTACAAGCCATAAGATGATTACAGCATCATCAGAACCTTCGTGCTCCGTGATGATGTTTGATCCTGAGAAGGACGTGTCCTTTGGATTCCACGCTCGGAAGGTGAACATTCTCCCGATGAATCACACCTTGCTTCGTCAGCGGGGGGGGGGGGGGGGGGAGGATTCGGAAATACATTCTTAGCGAATGATGATTCATTCATTATCGTTAGGTGAATGTAAATACAACGGTAATAAATACACGGTGCGATCGGATTTCGTTCCATCCCTCAATAATGTTATATATATATCTATATATATATATATATGGGGCTCCAAGAAATCTTCCTTTCCTAGCTAGCCAAACATTTGTTACATGGTATTTCATTGAATGGAAGTCAAAGAAGGCATCTATGTTTCCTTCTAGAGGCAGTAACTTGTGTTTCTACTAAGAAAATGAAGGTTTCTTCTAAGGCAGCTGCGGTTGGATCGCCTGATCATAGCCAGTCTACTTCGAACATCCAGTGGAGTCAAGGGCGTATATAAGAGGGGGAGGGCTAGAGCCCGCCTCGAAATTTCGATTTAGTCTGTAAATAAATGTCATAAAAACATTAAAAATAAATAAAATAAGATCATTTACTTCAGAAATTTTTTTTTTTTTTTGTCATAGCGGTTTAGTTGGCTAACTATTCCATGTTCTAGATTGTTAGTATTCCATAACCCCCCCCCCAAATACAGCCCCACCTCTCCCCAAATTTTCCCAGCCCCTCCCCGAAATAATTTTCTATATATGCCCATGCCGAGAGGAATGAGTGACAGATCTCGGAACTGGCCGGAGCTAGACCAGCTCGAGGGTTCCTAGAAAACCTTTCCTTCCTAGCTAGTCAAACATTTGTCTAATGGTATTTCATTGAAAGGAACTCAAAGAAGTGAAATATGTTTCCTTTTAGAGGCTGGGACTTGCTAGTGGTTCTACTAAGGTTAGAACGCCTGTTCTTAGCAAGTCTAGTTCCAGTTTAATAATTTGAATCTCCTGTATTTTGTTAGAAGAATCACACATTGATTGGATAAATTATAGCATAAAGATTGTTTGTCATGAAATCATCTTAGCTCCATGGAGTTATGAGGAAAGTATGTTATAAATATAATCGGGTATAAATTCCGCTATCTTTAGGAGTAACTGATTGAAAAGGGAATTGATAAGACGTGTTTTCCCGACTCAAGACTTTCCAGAAATAGATGGAAAATATAACATCAACTTTAAGAGAGTTTTCCTGGAATAAATGGCGGAGAAAACGAGAAATCTTCTAGACGTCTCGGCTGAGGAGATTAATTTCCAAAATAGAATATTCTCTTTTTGGGGGCACCAAATCCGACCTAAGGCACGTGGGGGATATTTTTATTTTTTCGTGAATGATTTCTCTACTTTTCCGTAGACAATCAAAAAACTTTTATCACATTAATTTAAAAAAGTCTTAGCTGGTTGATGATATTACATCATATTTTTTATTCGCGTCCATCGGGATGAAAAACTCTTACGAGACTCATTTCTTGAAGCAATCCGGAAATACCGACTAGAGAATGTGACGATCCAGAATCAATAGGTAGCTAACAATACTAACTTCTAAATTGATTATCTGTAGCATCCGGAAGCAAACGAATGCCTCATTCATTTTGAACCCCCCCCCCCCTCCCAGCAATACAGTAAAGAGAATTCTTAGTAATGACAAACGGTGACCTGTATATCTCTCATTAAACCTGATCGTGGTAGCGTGAAGTTGCTTCATTAATGTTCTAGATCAGCTGGAATCTAGTTGCTTTAAATGCTGTTATAATGATTCCTAGCCGCAGTCAACGCTGCTTAGCAATAGTTAGCATTTCCAGGGCGAAGCAAATTAATTATCAAAGTTGTATTACAATATTACAAACTTAATCGTAAATTATGGAACTATAAGAAATATATATATATATATATATATATATATATATATATATATATATATATAAGAAATATACTTAATTGGTCAGAAATAGGCCGACTAGACTATATCCCTTGCCTGACGTTGCAGTGAGTACTCTGCTCTTAAACAATACACAACCGACGTTTCGCCAATTATTCTGCGGGTTTCCTCAGGGCTTCTTCAGCTTGTATAAAAAAAAACCGAGGAAGCCCGTAGAATGTGTGGCGAAACGTCGGTTATTAGCACATCTACAATGTCAAATCCAGAAGACCTTTAGACATGAGGAGTTTTAGTGATTCAAATAACGCATTGTTAATTATAGGTCTTTGCAAATTACCGACAGGCGGTGAAATCGACCTAACTGAAGTTTGCGCACGCACTTTCGAACTATGAACAGGTGGTCCTATTTTTGGTGGATTTTGTATGCCTATGGGGGTACCATAAAGAAAAGAACCAAGTTGCACACGTGCACTGAGAAAAAAAAACAGCCTGCCGGCAGCCTGAAAACTGTGACTCAGTGCCAGTATTTTGAAATAGGACATTTTAGTCTAAAATAGGATTCCACATATTTCAGCCTAAAATAGGATTCCACTAGTTAGAGTGCCCGCATTTTATAATAGAGTGCTGGAATGCTAATTCTGCATCCTATAGTAGAGTTCTCACACCCAAAGCTAGCATCCAACAATAGAGTAGCCAGCACTCTACTTTCAAGTGCGTACCCCTAGACTTTAGATTGTTGGCACTCTGATACTCGCTTCTTGCAGCCTACCCATATAGGCTGCGAGCATCCTGATGTTTGCTTCCTGTATCCTACCCCTATAGGCTGCTAGCATCCTATATGGATTTACATTACATTGACCCCATCCATATAGGATGCTAGCAGCCTACAGACAGATGACTTTATTATGTGGATAAAAAAGAACAAAGGTAAATTCAGAGTGATAATAATGAGACTTTATTTGGGTGTAATTTACATATACACTTCTTAACAAGTAGATATTTACAAGTAGGTAAGAGGTATACACTTTTTAACAAATATAGATATTTACAAGTATTAGGTATTAGGGTACAATTCTATACCCACAGCTCCATGTTATATTAAGGGAATATATTCTTGAAAAACAAACACAACTTTCTTCATTCTATTGTATATAACATCTGTTCCTTAACTGAAAAGGAACTTAAATGTAGAATGCACACAGGCTCTTGTTTTTATTATTAAATTTCAAAACAGATGTTATATACAATAGAATGAAGAAAGTTGTGTTTGATTTTCAAGAATATATTCCCTTAATATAACATGGAGCTGCGGGTATAGAACCAACTGAAGATGGAGTTCAATAAGCCTGGTAAGCTGAGAACTGATGGAAGTCTTTTTTTATACGTTCCTAGAATGCGGCTAGAATATTAGTTCAAAATTGTATTAGTAGACTTTTATTTTGGTGTCCATTCTGTTTCTCGAGTTCCTTCATTTATGATCATATCCATAGACAAAAACCTTATTTTATATTTATTTTGTAATTCCCTGGCAGCTTTGAATTTACTGCGACATTTTAAACTAGAAAAAATGCCTATTTATGTTTCTTTTTAATTTTATAAAACACAACAACAACAACTTTTCTTTTATTATTAATAAAAATTTCTTTTTGTTTCTGTTTGAACAGACGCTGAAATCAATTGTCTTCGGCTTTATGAATACGGCTATAAGTGTCATGAAAACAAAAAAAATATTTTATTTCTAGACCTACTTGTTCAATAAGTACATTGTACCTAATACCTAATACTTGTAAATATATTTGTTAAAAAGTGTATACCTCATACCTACTTGTAAATATCTACTTGTTAAGAAGTGTATATGCAAATTACACCCAAATAAAGTCTTATTATTATTACTCTGAATTTACCTTTGTTCTTTTTTATCCACATAATAAAGTCATCAGTCTGTAGGCTGCTAGCATCCTATACGGATGGGGTCAATGTAACCCATCCATATAGGATGCTAGCAGCCTATAGGGGTAGGATACAGGAAGCAAACATCAGGATGCTCGCAGCCTATATGGGTAGGCTGCTAGAAGCCAGTAACAGAGTGCCAGCAATCTAAAGTCTAGGGGTACGCACTTGAAAGTAGAGTGCTGGGCACTCTATTGTTGGATGCTAGCTTTGGGTGTGAGAACTCTACTATAGGATGCAGAATTAGCATTCCAGCACTCTATTATAAAATGCGGGCACTCTAACTAGTGGAATCCTATTTTAGGCTAATATATGTGGAATCCTATTTTAGACTAAAATGTCCTATTTCAAAATACTGGCACTAAGTCACAGTTTTCTGGCTGCAGGCAGCCTGAAAGTAGATGCGAGCAGCCTGTGTTTTTTCTCCGTGTGCTGTCTTTGGTCCAAGTGATGGACGGTCTTGCTTCCCTCCGGTGACGCCCCTTCCAGTTCTTTTGCTTGCGGTCGGACTATAGTTCACACGAGCTTAGTACGTTAGCGCCTAGTATCTACGTGTAAGAACGTTTTTTTTTTTTATTATTATTATTGCGACGCTAACAATAGTTAGTTAAGCCCAAGTCCAACTGAATAGGGACGTATCCTATTCATTAAGTCTCAAATAAGCTGAATTAAGTGAAAGTGACAGCTACGGACAGACGGTACTCAATGCACTTGATCACCACCGTTTCAACGAGTTCTTGTCACAAAGTAAACTTATCGAGAGTAAACTTATACAAACAATAATGACAAAATCTTAGCTCATGTAAGCAAAGCATAAGTGAAAGTTGGATATTATAAAGCCTTAGTGCCAATGACCATAGTAGTCAACGCAAAAAAAAAAAAAAAAAAAAAAAAAAAAATTACAAAGCCTCAAGGTCTTATGTGCCTAACAATTTGATTGTCGTGCTGGAGACGGTACGTTTGAGTCCCAGTTGCAGTGGGGATTTTCTTATCTGACGCGACGAACGTGTTCTTATTAAACGTGACGAACATCAGAAGACTTCAGACCTTACAGAACAAAGTCCTACGGATTGCAGCCAACGCCCCTTGGTTCGTTCGAAACTCCTTGCTCCATCGGGAACTGGGAGTTGATCCTCTCGCATTTCTTATAGAAGAATTGGCCCGAAGATACCACGACAAACTGGCTCTCTCTACTGGTGCCAAGAATTACCATCTGGGAGAACCTACAGCCTGACGCCTCAAGCCGAGGCTGCACCAATACATTTTATTTTAATTCTTTTTTTTTTTTTTTGTTTTTGTTTTTGTAAATAGCTATTTCTTTATTTTCCATTTGTGTAAAAAACTAATTGTTTTGGTCCAAAATAAAAATGATATTTGTTATCTGAAGGTTCGTTCAAGACATTCCCCACTGAACCATGGATGTCGGCACTAATGAACCATGGATGTCGGCACTAATGAACCATGGATGTCGGCACTAATGAACTATGGATGTCGGCACTAATGAACCATGGATGTCGGCACTAATGAACCATGGATGTCGGCACTAATGAACCATGGATTTCGGCACTAATGAACCATGGATGTCGGCACTAATGAACCATGGATTTCGGCACTAATGAACCATGGATGTCGGCACTAATGAACCATGGATGTCGGCACTAATGAACCATGGATGTCGGCACTAATGAACTATGGATGTCGGCACTAATGAACCATGGATGTCGGCACTAATGAACCATGGATGTCGGCACTAATGAACTATGGATGTCGGCACTAATGAACCATGGATGTCGGCACTAATGAACCATGGATGTCGGCACTAATGAACCATGGATGTCGGCACTAATGAACCATGGATGTCGGCACTAATGAACCAAGGATGTCGGCACTAATGAACCAAGGATGTCGGCACTAATGAACCATGGATGTCGGCACTAATGAACCATGGATGTCGGCACTAATGAACCATGGATGTCGGCACTAATGAACCATGGATGTCGGCACTAATGAACCATGGATGTCGGCACTAATGAACCATGGATGTCGGCACTAATGAACCAAGGATGTCGGCACTAATGAACCAAGGATGTCGGCACTAATGAACCATGGATGTCGGCACTAATGAACCATGGATGTCGGCACTAATGAACCATGGATGTCGGCACTAATGAACCATGGATGTCGGCACTAATGAACCATGGATGTCGGCACTAATGAACCATGGATGTCGGCACTAATGAACCATGGATGTCGGCACTAATGAACCATGGATGTCGGCACTAATGAACCAAGGATGTCGGCACTAATGAACCAAGGATGTCGGCACTAATGAACCATGGATGTCGGCACTAATGAACCATGGATGTCGGCACTAATGAACCATGGATGTCGGCACTAATGAACCATGGATTTCGGCACTAATGAACCATGGATGTCGGCACTAATGAACCATGGATGTCGGCACTAATGAACCATGGATGTCGGCACTAATGAACCATGGATGTCGGCACTAATGAACCATGGATGTCGGCACTAATGAACCAAGGATGTCGGCACTAATGAACCAAGGATGTCGGCACTAATGAACCATGGATGTCGGCACTAATGAACCATGGATGTCGGCACTAATGAACCATGGATGTCGGCACTAATGAACCATGGATGTCGGCACTAATGAACCATGGATGTCGGCACTAATGAACCATGGATGTCGGCACTAATGAACCAAGGATGTCGGCACTAATGAACCAAGGATGTCGGCACTAATGAACCATGGATGTCGGCACTAATGAACCATGGATGTCGGCACTAATGAACCATGGATGTCGGCACTAATGAACCATGGATGTCGGCACTAATGAACCATGGATGTCGGCACTAATGAACCATGGATGTCGGCACTAATGAACCATGGATGTCGGCACTAATGAACCATGGATGTCGGCACTAATGAACCATGGATGTCGGCACTAATGAACCATGGATGTCGGCACTAATGAACCATGGATGTCGGCACTAATGAACCATGGATGTCGGCACTAATGAACCATGGATGTCGGCACTAATGAACCATGGATGTCGGCATTAATGAACCATGGATGTCGGCACTAATTGCCACGACGTCAGTGCGCCGTACAAAATAGAAAATTATAAAGGTTTAAAACTCTGATATTCATTTTGAAAAACCCGGTGTGTTAAAAACGAGGAAAAAGTTCTATATATATTCTTTAACAGAACAAATTAGCCGACACCTTGTTAAGCGGAAAGGTATATCATGACGTCATATTTCCCTTACCTTCCCGATCCTCTATGGAAAGGTATATCATGACGTCATATTTGCCATACCTTCCCGATCCTCTATGGAAAGGATTGTCTACTTCTATTCAAGCATTTCTCCCTAACATCCCCCCCCCCCGTCCATATTTAACAACAATACCTCTTCCTTCCATTTCCAGGTATTCCTTCTAAATTCTATTTCTGTAACACCTGCCGACACGTGGCCTGATTATTGAAACAAACAAACTACAAGATCGATAGTTACTGCCCCACCCTCTGTCCAACTTATTTTATCCTACCTTTCAAGAACTCCTGTCGAACAGTTGAAAACTTGATATTATTTTTAGAAGCAGACCTGTCAATTTCATCCAGGAACGTTTGCAAGAGAAGAGGTTCAATTTTCCTTATTGCCTTTAATGACAACCAGTATCCGGCAAAATATATATATATATATATATATATATATATATATATATATATATATATATATATATATATATATATAGGGGAAGATGTTGTACCTTTGACCACTTTGCACAATTGAATTTTTTTTAGCTTGAATATTAACGCTAAATTCATTTTTTTTAATTTCATTTTGTAATTAGCATTCTATTGCTTATCATATTTAATTTTTTCAAGGTTCTAGCTTTAATTAATGTTTTTAAAAATAATCGTACAGTGGTCAAAGGTACAACATGTAGTTGTACCTTTGACCACGTAAAAACAACACAGCAGTCCAGAAAAAAAAAATTGTATTAAGTAATATTGTAATTAATTGTAAGTTTAATAAATTCAGGACATGGATGTAAGCATAATAAAAAAAACTATTATTGATATTATGTTTTGCTTAATATGCTGAAAAATCCAGTCAAATCGATAAAGGTTTTAACTGTCAAGCAGATCCACTAGCAATAGTAGGGTATGGAAATCTGCCACAATGTCTTCAACATCAATATCATACAAATTTTTATTTTCTCTTGTAAACTTGTAACTTATAGTTTGTTTTTTCAAATATTGGATCTTAAACATTGGACATTTAATACCACAGATCTCTGCGACTAAATATGTAATAGTAATATTAATTATTTTTTAAAAATTTGTGGCAGAAGAACATAAAAATTGAATTATGAAAAAATTACTCAGGTGTATTGTACCTTTGACCTGGTCAAAGGAACAACAACTAGTCGTGGTCAGAGGTACAACACCCTGGTAGTGCAAATTAAGAAGCATGCTAAAAATTTTAGGGTTAAGATAAATCAATTTCAGAAGCTACACCATGTTTCTTATTGTAATAGCTACTTGGTCAAATGATTTCCATCTAAAAATACATAATACAAAAAATATTATGAGGCAAAACGTCATCAATAAATAACTTACATTTTTATGATAGAAATTGATAAGTATTTTTTTGCAAGAATCCTCTTTGACTTGAATAATCCAAAGTAGGTTACACAAGCCCTCTAGGGAAGGAGCTAAACACTAATTATACTAAAATTTATAAAATATTGCTACATGCCGCCACAGCCTCGGTGGTCAAAGGTACAATATGGTCAGAGGTACAACACCTTACCCTATATATATATATATATATATATATATATATATATATATATATATATATATATATAATAAAAAATAAACACAAAAAATCGTCTGGCTTTGAATGCCTACAAGTTTGGAGTTAGTTTACTTGGGTCACCAGTTGGAGCGCAGCGGCAAGCTTGGTGCTAACATACAGTGGAGTGGAGTTATGAGCTTGGTGCTAACATACAGTGGAGTGGAGTTATGAGCTTGGTGCTAACATAAAGTGGAGTGGAGTTATGAGCTTGGTGCTAACATACAGTGGAGTGGAGTTATGAGCTTGGTGCTAACATACAGTGGAGTGGAGTTATGAGCTCACTCGTGTGCGAAATTATAACTGGTGAACCAAGTAAACTAACTCCAAACTTAGAGCAAGAATAATTTATAAAATGAAGGTTCTTCTCGACATAGCAATTTTATCTAGGTTATATGCAGGTGTATAATTCAAATGCTAAAACTCAATCTGCTTAATTGAAAAGGGTTTATTTGTACCAACAATACAATCAAAATCCAAAATTAAGGTTTAAATTGTCCAAAAAGGTTTATTTCCACCCAATGTCCAACATTACAGTAGGATCGTGCGCTCCCAAACGTTCGAAAAAACAAACGAGATTGTTCCAGCGTAAAACCCAGCGCTCCGCTCCGCTCCAGTGCGCTCCGCTCTTTGTGTGCACGGTTCCATTGGATTGCATGGGATTGATCCTTGCGTTCCAAAAAGCTCCGGTGCGCTCTGCTCTTTTTGTGCACGGTCCCATTGGATTGCATGGGATTAATCCTTGCGCTCCAAGAAACTCCGGTGCGCTCTGCTCTTTGTGTGCACGTTTCCATTGGATTGCATGGGATTGATCCTTGCGCTCCAAAAAGCTCCGGTGCGCTCTGCTCTTTGCGTGCACGGTTCCATTGGATTGCATGGGATTGATCCTTGGGTTCCAAAAAGCTGCGGTGCGCTGCGCTCCGCTCTTTGTGTGCACGGTCCCATTGGATTGCATGGGATTGATCCTTACGCTCCAAAATCTCCGGTGCGCTCCGCTCCGCTCTTTGTGTGCACGGTCCCATTGGATTGCATGGGATTGATCCTTTCGCTCCAAAACGCTGCGCTGCGCTCCGCTCTTTGTGTGCACGGTCCCATTGGATTGCATGGGTTTGATCCTTGCGCTCCAAAAAGCAACAATCGTGGAACCATCCTAACGTTATGAACCTTTTTTTTCTGTGTATTAATTCTGTATTTTCTTTGTTTTGTCATTTCAGCTGAGGAAGGCTACCAAAGAGTAGGCGAAACAGATTTTTTACAAAAATCGTATTGATGTTTTCTTAGCCGAATCCCAACTAATCCCTTATTGCTTGCTTATCCTAACATTGTTGAAACCATAAAAGATACACAATGCTGATGAATTTCAAACACCCCAGTGCTAAAAACGCTTTGTATACGCATTAATTAAAATTGATCCCCCTTTTGTACCCACGATGGAAAGAAAGTCGACAACCCCTATTCAGAATCGCACAAATTACTCCTAGCTGCATACCCCTTAATATTTACGACTAACGGGCCTCTAAGTTGGGTTTGTCCTGTCATTAGAAAACAAACAATTTTTTTTCAAAACCGTGGGATGGCTGTGTTCGTCAAATCCGTAAACACTGAAGATAGTTAACAATATAAACGTTTACTGTTTACGAATCTCCAATACTGCCGATTCCCGGTAAAATATCTAGTCTGTTCACAATTGATAAATTTCTGTAAGCCCCTTCAAAAATATCCAGAGGCCAAAGTTTTAATCCACCATAGGAATTCTCAAAACTCTGTAATCAACGACCGATTCAATACTCTTGATTCGTTAGAAATGTTTTTAAGAAAATATCGAAAACACGAGACACAATCCTCGGAGTATTCCATTCCGTTGGAAGACACGTGCCGACGACAGCCTCGCGAAACAATCTAAACCAATTGATGCATTTCTAAACATAACTTGGGTATTTACCTTCCCAATCCAATCAAATTCATCTTTTCCACGTGTCAAAAGGGAATTGCTCTGATCAATGTTTTCTCGAATGTTGTTAACGCGGTAATAATATGTTTGTATCAAATATTTGGGGGAAAACACCTCACGCTCGTCCGCGCTCTACAACGTAAACAACACCCATGTTCTTACACCGTATTCCAGCAGCATGGATGTTAACAATAACATATCGGGGTCTCCCGTGGTCTAATGACTAGCGCCTTGGACTCATAAGCGGGAGATGGTGGGCTCGATTCACAACCTCCGGCAGGAATTTTATCATCCCACGGCTCGCTGGTAAAATTACTCGCTGCACCCTTGATGTCGGCGCTAATGGCATAGATGTAGAGGCGCAGTAAAAATAAAAATAAAAAATAACATATCCTTTATTACTTTTATTCCAAATAATTATGTATTTCTTTAATTAAGGGACGAGATGAGCTCAGTGTTACAGCACTCGAGCGTGCATTGAAGGATTCTCTCTTCGGACCGTTAAAACGTGGCTGATTGAACGCCTAGAATACGTCAAGTGACTGGGGTCATGGGAGGTATATAGTAGTGTGTATAGGGGCTTTGATTAGACGTGTTAACAACGAACTGGGTTAGGCCCATTCTATGCGGACCATAAAAACGCGGTTGTTTGAACGCCTAGAATACGCCAAGTGACTGGAGTCATGGGAGGTATATAGTAGTGTGTATAGGGGCTTTGATTGGACGCGTTAACAAAGCACTGGGTTAGGCCCATTCAATACGGAGCATAAAAACGCGGCTGTTTGAACGCCGAGAATACGCCAAGTGACTGGGGTCATGGGAGGTATATAGTAGTGTGTATACGGGCTTTGTTTGGACGTGTTAACAAAGCACTGGGTTAGGTCCATTCTATAGGGACCATAAAAACGCGACTGTTTGAACGCCTAGAATACGCCAAGTGACTAAGACATGGGAGGTATATAGAAGTGTGAATACGGGCTTTGATTGGACGTGTTAACAAAGCACTGGGTTAGACCCATTCTATACGGACAATAAAAACGCGGCTGTTTGAACGCCTAGAATACGCCAAGTGACTGGGGTCATGGGAGGTATATAGTAGTGAGTATACGTGCTTTGATTGGACGTGTTAACAAAGCACTGGGTTAGGCCCATTCTATACGGACCATAAAAACGCGGTTGTTTGAACGCCTAGAATACGCCAAGTGACTGGGGTCATGGGAGGTATATAGTAGTGAGTATACGGGCTTTGATTGGACGTGTTAACTAAGCACTGGGTTAGGCCCATTCTACACGGACCGTTAAAACGCGGCTGATTGAACGCCTACAATACGCCAAGTGACTGGGGTCATGGGAGGTATATAGTAGTGTGTATACGGGCTTTGATTGGACGTGTTAACAAAGCCCTGGGTTAGGCCCATTCTATACGGACCATAAAAACGCGGCTGATTGAACGCCTACAATACGCCAAGTGACTGGAGTCATGGGAGGTATATAGTAGTGTGTATACGGGCTTTGATTGGACGTGTTAACAAAGCCCTGGGTTAGGCCCATTCTATACGGACCATAAAAACGCGGCTGATTGAACGCCTACAATACGCCAAGTAACTGGGGTCATGGGAGGTATATAGTAGTGTGTATACGGGCTTTGATTGGACGTGTTAACAAAGCCCTGGGTTAGGCCCATTCTATACGGACCATAAAAACGCGGTTGTTTGAACGCCTAGAATACGCCAAGTGACTGGGGTCATGGGAGGTATATAGTAGTGTGTATACGGGCTTTGATTGGACGTAATAAGAAAGCACTGGGTTAGGCCCATTCTATACGGAGCATAAAAACGCGGCTGTTTGAACGCCTAGAATACGCCAAGTGACTGGGGTCATGGGAGGTATATAGTAGTGTGTATACGGGCTTTGATTGGACGTGGTAACAAAGCACTGGGTTAGGCCCATTCTATACGGAGCATAAAAACGCGGCTGTTTGAACGCCGAGAATACGCCAAGTGACTGGGGTCATGGGAGGTATATAGTAGTGTGTATACGGGCTTTGTTTGGACGTGTTAACAAAGCACTGGGTTAGGTCCATTCTATAGGGACCATAAAAACGCGGATGTTTGAACGCCTAGAATACGCCAAGTGACTAAGACATGGGAGGTATATAGTAGTGTGTATACGGGCTTTGATTGGACGTGTTAACAAAGCACTGGGTTGGGCCCATTCTATACGGACCATAAAAACGCGGCTGTTTGAACGCCTAGAATACGCCAAGTGACTGGGGTCATGGGAGGTATATAGTAGTGTGTATACGGGCTTTGATTGGACGTGCTAACAAAGCACTGGGTTAGGCCCATTCTATACGGACCATAAAAACGCGGCTGTTTGAACGCCTAGAATACGCCAAGTGACTGGGGTCATGGGAGGTATATAGTAGTGTGTATACGGGATGTAATTGGACGTGTTAACTAAGCACAGGGTTAGGTCCATTCTGTACGGACTATAAAAACGCGGCTCTTTGAACGCCTAGAATACGCCAAGTGACTGGGAACATGGGAGGTATATAGTAGTGTGTATACGGGATGTGATTGGACGTGTTAACTAAGCACTGGGTTAGGTCCATTCTGTACGGACTATAAAAACGCGGCTGTTTGAACGCCTAGAATACGCCAAGTGACTGGGAACATGGGAGGTATATAGTAGTGTGTATACGGGATGTGATTGGACGTGTTAACTAAGCACTGGGTTATGTCCATTCTACACGGACCGTTAAAACGCGGCTGTTTGAACGCCTAGAATACGCCAAGTGACTGGGGTCATGGGAGGTATATAGTAGTGTGTATACGTGCTTTGATTGGACGTGTTAACAAAGCACTGGGTTAGGCCCATTCTATACGGACCATAAAAACGCGGCTGTTTGAACGCCTAGAATACGCCAAGTGACTGGGGTCATGGGAGGTATATAGTAGTGTGTATACGGGATGTAATTGGACGTGTTAACTAAGCACAGGGTTAGGTCCATTCTGTACGGACTATAAAAACGCGGCTCTTTGAACGCCTAGAATACGCCAAGTGACTGGGAACATGGGAGGTATATAGTAGTGTGTATACGGGATGTGATTGGACGTGTTAACTAAGCACTGGGTTAGGTCCATTCTGTACGGACTATAAAAACGCGGCTGTTTGAACGCCTAGAATACGCCAAGTGACTGGGAACATGGGAGGTATATAGTAGTGTGTATACGGGATGTGATTGGACGTGTTAACTAAGCACTGGGTTATGTCCATTCTACACGGACCGTTAAAACGCGGCTGTTTGAACGCCTAGAATACGCCAAGTGACTGGGGTCATGGGAGGTATATAGTAGTGTGTATACGTGCTTTGATTGGACGTGTTAACAAAGCACTGGGTTAGGCCCATTCTATACGGACTATAAAGACGCGGCTGATAGAACGCCTACAATACGCCAAGTGACTGGGCTCATGGGAGGTATATAGTAGTGTGTATATTGGATGTGATTGGACGTGTTAACAAAGCACTGGGTTAGGTCCATTCTATACGGACCATAAAAACGCGGCTGTTTGAAGGCCTAGAATACGCCAAGTGACTGCGGTCATGGTGACGGATGGGACTCTCCCGTCATCGCGACGCTCACTCTAGGAAAACTCTATTACCAATATGATTCTTATTTTCTCAGCTTTAATGAAATACTCATTCCACCGTTAAATAAACTTAAAAAACCCGTTAAATAAACTTAAAAAGTGAGGTAAACAGTGACAAAAACCCGTTTAAAATAACAAAACTAACACTTTCGTAGTTTTAAGCACTTCTCTGACTGACATTGCCCCATCGAAATTTCCTTCAGAATCTTTTTTTAGAGAATTTAGTAAGCTTTTGAATGGTTACATCGTACTTCCCACGATTTCTTAACTGTTTTGAAGATATTAAGGGGGGAAAGTGACTGGGGTCATGGGAGGTATATAGTAGTGTGTATACGGGCTTTGATTGGACGTGGTAACAAAGCACTGGGTTATGCCCATTCTATACGGACCATAAAGACGCGGCTGATTGAACGCCTACAATACGCCAAGTGACTGGGGTCATGGGAGGTATATAGTAGTGTGTATAGGGGCTTTGATTGGACGTGTTAACAAAGCCCTGGGTTAGGCCCATTCTATACGGACCATAAAGACGCGGCTGATTGAACGCGTACAATACGCCAAGTGACTGGGGTCATGGGAGGTATATAGTAGTGTGTATACGGGCTTTGATTGGACGTGGTAACAAAGCACTGGGTTATGCCCATTCTATACGGACCATAAAGACGCGACTGATTGAACGCCTACAATACGCCAAGTGACTGGGGTCCTGGGAGGTATATAGTAGTGTGTATACGGGCTTTGATTGGACGTGTTAACAAAGCCCTGGGTTAGGCCATTCTATACGGACCATAAAAACGCGGCTGATTGAACGCCTAGAATACGCCAAGTGACTGGGGTCATGGGAGGTATATAGTAGTGTGTATACGGCCTTGATTAGACGTATTAACAAAGCCCTGGGTTAGGCCCATTCTATACGGACCATAAAAACGCGGTTGTTTGAACGCCTAGAATACGCCAAGTGACTGGGGTCATGGGAGGTATATAGTAGTGTGTATACAGGCTTTGATTAGACGTGTTAACAAAGCCCTGGGTTAGGCCCATTCTATACGGACCATAAAAACGCGGTTGTTTGAACGCCTACAATACGCCAAGTGACTGGGGTCATGGGAGGTATATAGTAGTGTGTATACGGGCTTTCTCACGGCTTGGATTGGACGCGTTCACAGAACAGAGGGTTAGGTCCATTCTATACGGACCGTTAAAACGCGGCTGATTGAACACCTAGAATACGCCAAGTGACTGGGGTCATGGGAGGTATATAGTAGTGTCTATACGGGCTTTCTCACGGCTTGGATTGGACGCGTTAACGAAGCTCTGGGTTAGGCCCATTCTATAAGGACCATAAAAACGCGGCTGATTGAACGCCTACAATACGCCAAGTGACTGGGGTCATGGGAGGTATATAGTAGTGTGTATACGGGCTTTGATTGGACGTGTTAACAAAGCCCTGGGTTAGGCCCATTCTATACGGACCATAAAAACGCGGCTGATTGAACGCCTACAATACGCCAAGTGACTATAGTCATGGGAGGTATATAGTAGTGTGTATACGGGCTTTGATTGGACGTGTTAACAAAGCCCTGGGTTAGGCCCATTCTATACGGACCATAAAAACGCGGCTGATTGAACGCCTACAATACGCCAAGTGACTGGGGTCATGGGAGGTATATAGTAGTGTGTATACGGGCTTTGATTGGACGTGTTAACAAAGCCCTGGGTTAGGCCCATTCTATACGGACCATAAAAACGCGGTTGTTTGAACGCCTAGAATACGCCAAGTGACTGGGGTCATGGGAGGTATATAGTAGTGTGTATACGGGCTTTGATTGGACGTAATAAGAAAGCACTGGGTTAGGCCCATTCTATACGGAGCATGAAAACGCGGCTGTTTGAACGCCTAGAATACGCCAAGTGACTGGGGTCATGGGAGGTATATAGTAGTGTGTATACGGGCTTTGATTGGACGTGGTAACAAAGCACTGGGTTATGCCCATTCTATACGGACCATAAAGACGCGACTGATTGAACGCCTACAATACGCCAAGTGACTGGGGTCATGGGAGGTATATAGTAGTGTGTATACGGGCTTTGATTGGACGTGTTAACAAAGCCCTGGGTTAGGCCATTCTATACGGACCATAAAAACGCGGCTGATTGAACGCCTAGAATACGCCAAGTGACTGGGGTCATGGGAGGTATATAGTAGTGTGTATACGGGCTTTGATTAGACGTGTTAACAAAGCCCTGGGTTAGGCCCATTCTATACGGACCATAAAAACGCGGTTGTTTGAACGCCTAGAATACGCCAAGTGACTGGGGTCATGGGAGGTATATAGTAGTGTGTATACAGGCTTTGATTAGACGTGTTAACAAAGCCCTGGTTTAGGCCCATTCTATACGGACCATAAAAACGCGGCTGATTGAACGCCTACAATACGCCAAGTCACTGGGGTCATGGGAGGTATATAGTAGTGTCTATACGGGCTTTCTCACGGCTTGGATTGGACGCGTTAACAAAGCAGTGGGCAGTTTCAACGCCAACAGACGCGAAAAAACGGCGCGCCTGGGATCAGCTTTCCTGTCTCAACAGGGGCTTTTCGAGCAGTTCTACGGCTAGTCCCGTGCAAGATAGAGAAAAGTTTATTTTTTGCGATTGAGCTGCGACCTTGATATTTTTTATTTATTGTTTCCTCACCAAAGTATCCCAATGGTGAGGGGGTTTACTTATTGTTTCCTCGCCAAAGTATCCCAATGGTGAGGGGGTTTATTTATTGTTTCCTCACCAAAGTATCCCAATGGTGAGGGGGTTTATTTATTGTTTCCTCGCCAAAGTATCCCAATGGTGAGGGGGTTTATTTATTGTTTCCTCGCCAAAGTATCCCAATGGTGAGGGGATTTATTTATTGTTTCCTCACCAAAGTATCCCAATGGTGAGGGGATTTATTTATTGTTTCCTCGCCAAAGTATCCCAATGGTGAGGGGGTTTATTTATTGTTTCCTCGCTAAAGTATCCCAATGGTGAGGGGGTTTATTTATTGTTTCCTCGCCAAAGTATCCCAATGGTGAGGGAGTTTATTTATTGTTTCCTCACCAAAGTATCCCAATGGTGAGGGGGTTTATTTATTGTTTCCTCACCAAAGTATCCCAATGGTGAGGGGGTTTATTTATTGTTTCCTCACCAAAGTATCCCAATGGTGAGGGGGTTTATTTATTGTTTCCTCGCCAAAGTATCCCAATGGTGAGGGGGTTTATTTATTGTTTCCTCACCAAAGTATCCCAATGGTGAGGGGGTTTATTTATTGTTTCCTCGCCAAAGTATCCCAATGGTGAGGGGGTTTATTTATTGTTTCCTCGCCAAAGTATCCCAATGGTGAGGGGATTTATTTATTGTTTCCTCGCCAAAGTATCCCAATGGTGAGGGGGTTTATTTATTGTTTCCTCACCAAAGTATCCCAATGGTGAGGGGATTTATTTATTGTTTCCTCGCCAAAGTATCCCAATGGTGAGGGGGTTTATTTATTGTTTCCTCACCAAAGTATCCCAATGGTGAGGGGGTTTACTTATTGTTTCCTCGCTAAATTATCCCAATGGTGAGGGGGTTTATTTATTGTTTCCTCTCCAAAGTATCCCAATGGTGAGGGGGTTTATTTATTGTTTCCTCACCAAAGTATCCCAATGGTGAGGGAGTTTATTTATTGTTTCCTCGCCAAAGTATCCCAATGGTGAGGGGGTTTATTTATTGTTTCCTCGCCAAAGTATCCCAATGGTGAGGGGGTTTATTGATTGTTTCCTCGCCAAAGTATCCCAATGGTGAGGGGGTTTATTGATTGTTTCCTCACCAAGGTATCGCAATGGTGAGGGGGTTTATTTATTGTTTTCTCACCAAAGTATCCCAATGGTGAGGGGGTTTATTGATTGTTTCCTCACCAAGGTATCGCAATGGTGAGGGGGTTTATTTATTGTTTCCTCACCAAAGTATCCCAATGGTGAGGGGGTTTACTTATTGTTTCCTCGCTAAAGTATCCCAATGGTGAGGGGGTTTATTTATTGTTTCCTCACCAAAGTATCCAAATGGTGAGGGGGTTTATTTATTGTTTCCTCACCAAAGTATCCCAATGGTGAGGGAGTTTATTTATTGTTTCCTCGCCAAAGTATCCCAATGGTGAGGGGGTTTATTTATTGTTTCCTCACCAAAGTATCCCAATGGTGAGGGGATTTATTTATTGTTTCCTCGCCAAAGTATCCCAATGGTGAGGGGGTTTATTTATTGTTTCCTCACCAAAGTATCCCAATGGTGAGGGGGTTTACTTATTGTTTCCTCGCTAAAGTATCCCAATGGTGAGGGGGTTTATTTATTGTTTCCTCACCAAAGTATCCCAATGGTGAGGGGGTTTATTTATTGTTTCCTCACCAAAGTATCCCAATGGTGAGGGAGTTTATTTATTGTTTCCTCGCCAAAATATCCCAATGGTGAGGGGGTTTATTTATTGTTTCCTCGCCAAAGTATCCCAATGGTGAGGGGGTTTATTGATTGTTTCCTCGCCAAAGTATCCCAATGGTGAGGGGGTTTATTGATTGTTTCCTCACCAAGGTATCGCAATGGTGAGGGGGTTTATTTATTGTTTTCTCACCAAAGTATCCCAATGGTGAGGGGGTTTATTGATTGTTTCCTCACCAAGGTATCGCAATGGTGAGGGGGTTTATTTATTGTTTCCTCACCAAAGTATCCCAATGGTGAGGGGGTTTACTTATTGTTTCCTCGCTAAAGTATCCCAATGGTGAGGGGGTTTATTTATTGTTTCCTCACCAAAGTATCCCAATGGTGAGGGGGTTTATTTATTGTTTCCTCACCAAAGTATCCCAATGGTGAGGGAGTTTATTTATTGTTTCCTCGCCAAAGTATCCCAATGGTGAGGGGGTTTATTTATTGTTTCCTCGCCAAAGTATCCCAATGGTGAGGGGGTTTATTTATTGTTTCCTCGCCAAAGTATCCCAATGGTGAGGGGGTTTATTGATTGTTTCCTCACCAAGGTATCGCAATGGTGAGGGGGTTTATTTATTGTTTTCTCACCAAAGTATCCCAATGGTGAGGGAGTTTATTTATTGTTTCCTCACCAAAGTATCCCAATGGTGAGGGGGTTTATTTATTGTTTCCTCACCAAAGTATCCCAATGGTGAGGGGGTTTATTTATTGTTTCCTCGCCAAAGTATCCCAATGGTGAGGGGGTTTATTTATTGTTTCCTCACCAAAGTATCCCAATGGTGAGGGGGTTTATTTATTGTTTCCTCGCCAAAGTATCCCAATGGTGAGGGGGTTTATTTATTGTTTCCTCACCAAAGTATCCCAATGGTGAGGGGGTTTATTTATTTATTTTTTGCACAACCCATGTCATTTTGGCATATCTTATGCTTATGAGATACTTTAGATTCATGTTGTTTTTGATTCAATTATTCCATTTTGTTTGTAATATGTATACAAAATAAACAAGTTCTTATTAAATAAACAAAATGATTATACAAATTTAAAACTTATCTTAAAATAAACAATTTTTTATTGAATAGCAAAATTATTATACAAATTCAAAACTTACGTGACATAATCTTATCAGGGAGTGCCCCTTATCTCACAGTTGGTAAATGTTTTTGCCTAATAAAATTAAGAAGTAACTAGTTTTTTTGGGATTTTATAATAACTTTCCAACAAACTAACAGTGGCGCACACACTGGAGTTACGGTATTCATATTGACCAAAAACTGAAAACATTAGCTGTCAATGAGCAGAGAGACAGCGCCCAGACGGCCCGTATAGAATGAAACGCGTCTTACAAGCAGTTCTACGGCTAGTTACCCGCTCGCTTTTTGACCGTTCGTATAGATAACACAATAAAAGTCCGACTCGCAGGAACTGCATCATCTTAGCGCGGTTCCGTTCTTATCCGAAGTGCGATTAGGAAAGGAATAGTAGCAGCTATCGGTAGGTTTTGATCTTTCGTTAAAAATATAAAATAAAATCTCAAAAAGAAGGAAGCTTAAAGAGCCACATATGGAAACTGGCAGTTTTCTAAGCGGATGGGACTCTCCCGTCATCGCGACGCTCACTCTAGGAAAACTCTATTACCAATATGATTCTTATTTTCTCAGCTTTAATGAAATACTCATTCCACCGTTAAGTAAACTTAAAAAACCAAAGTGAGGTAAACAGTGACAAAAACCCGTTTAAAATAACAAAACTAACACTTTCGTAGTTTTAAGCACTTACTTCTCCGACTGACATTGCCCCATCGAAATTTGCTTCAGAATCTTTTTTAGAGAATTTAGTACGCTTTTGAATGGTTACATCGTACTTCCCACGATTTCTTAACTGTTTTGAAGATATTAAGGGGGAAAAATGGTGCTAATACCTACCGATAGCTGCTATATTCCTTCACTAATCGCACTTGAGATAAGAACGGAACCGCGCTAAGATGAAGCAGTTCCTGCGGGTCGGACTTTTTTTTTGGCAGACAAATTAATGTGTTATGTTTATATTATAATATAAATATTATGTTTATAAGAAGAGCAAATCACCTTAATTGCGGTGTAAAATATTGTTGCTAGCTAAATCTAAGTATTATATAAGCTCATAAGGAAAAAATGGTGCTAATGACTCAGATTTCGATGCACCATAAAAGAAAAAAAAATTAAGGACAATATACAAAGATTCCAAACCATTTTATGTCTGTTAATAAAATATTTTATTCTAATCCCAATAACGCAACACTTATACACAAATAAACTTTTTTTAGGTATCTATTTAATACGTATAAAATAAGATTATAATGAGCAATCCGCTGTGGCATACACCAAGTAATACCACCGTGTGGAGTGCAACTAGTATAGACCGGTACGTCAGTACCACTGTGGTATGTAAAGAGCGGCTGTTCTGATACTGGCAAAAGTTAGAAATCCTACATTCCTAAAGTTGTTTGGAGGCTTATCTTTATGACCCTAGAAAGGGACTTACAGATGACGAGAGTACACTGGGCGACACCTTCGAATTCATATGATTTCGTTCAATGAATTTAAAAAAAAAATTAATAAATAGATAAAAACTTCTGAAAATAGGGAATACCAAAAACAATTCTAAAGAACGAAATCAACACCAGTACAGTAATCTAGATATTCATAGGGCATCTTCGAATTCCAAGATACCGTTGAAACAAAATATTGTTTCTATATATACGTATCCTGTTTTATTGACTAATACATTTGACTACTATAAGCAATCACAAAAATAACGAGCAGTGAAAAAAACTGTAGGAAACACACAAAAAGATTCGTTCAAATGAACGAAATTACCTATGTTTTAAGCACTTATTTCTCCAAATATGACCATCCCATCGCAAATGTCTTCAAAACATTTTTTGTAGAAAATTTAGTAACCTTTCGAATGGTAATCTTTTGCTTGCCAAGATTCCAAACCGTTTTCGTGATATTAATGAAAATATACGAAGTTCCCAAAACTTTTCATGTCTAAAAATGAAATATTTTATTTTAATCCTTCCTTTACTCCAAACGTAACCAAATTTTCAACATATTAGTTTTGATAAAATTCAAACATGCAGAAAATGTTTCAACTGAAGCCCATGATTCTAAGTACCAAAATCAAAGACAAAAAGAACAGTTCGAATAAGCGAAATCAATTACTTTAATGTTTTAAGCACTTATTTCTCCGATTGACATCGCCTAATCAAAACTTTTATTAGAACCTTTTTTGTAGAGAATTTAGTAAGCATTCTAATGGTTATCTTTTGTTTACCAAAATTCTCAACCTTTTTCGAGATATTAAGGAAAGTATACAAAGTTACCAAAACTTTTCATGTCTGTTCATAAAATATTTTATTCTAACCCTTCCTTAACTCCAAACGTAACATAACTTTCAACATATTAGTTTTAATGAAAGTAGAACATGCAGATAATGTTTCAACTGAATCCCGTGATTCTAAGTACCCAAACCAAAAACGGCATTCAAAAACTATTTTTCCAATTTTCTCGAAAACGGTTAAAGCTATCGCCTTGAAAATGGTTTCATTCGTTTTCCTAGCCCAAGAAGCGTATACAAAGAGTACTTACAAGCTTATGAACTCAAAAACGTAAGCGTTACGATTTTTTCTGCGCGAATTTCGCCCCAAACGCCATCTTCCAGTGGGCGGATTTTGCTGGTTAACGAACTTGACCTTTCAAATTGGACGACTGATTTTTGTACCAAATTTCATCAAAATCAGACCATCAGGGAAGCCAGAAATGAGCGAACAGACAAATATATATATATATATATATATATATATATATATATATATATATATATATATATATATATATACAAATTTGAACCACCGTTATTTTCGGTCTCAAGGGGTTCTGAAACGCAAAATTTTCTTGTCGGCACTTCCGGATTGTTTCATTGTATCAACCTTATAAGCGGGGTTCCTCCCTATGGGGGAGGGAGGAACCGCGCTAAAAACGGCGTAAAAACAGCTTACAAACTGCCGCGCAAATAGAATGAGCCCTAGCGTCGTCGAGGGTCGGATTTGGGATATCCCAGGCCCCATCCCCAGGGCCACCGAGGCTATTAATTAATTTATTAATGGGTATCTGACGTCTATACATCCTCAGGTGCTCTAAGGGTTGCTAAGGAACCTCGATGAAATAAGTAATGCTAAGTATACCCGATTTTCTCACGAGTGCTAAAGCACTACAATGCTCTGATTAAAAGCTAAGGATCACTGAAAACTTTCTACACCTACATGAGAACTTGAATCATATTCCTGTCAATATAAAAGGTGCAATAAGTTCTCTCATGCTAACACCTTGAAAGCATAATGCATATCTAGCAGCTAAGTGCTTACAATCCGTGACATGAAGCAAGTCTATAAGTAAGACTTGTTATCATAGATAAGCCCCTTATCGTCTTCGAGAATATTGGGTCGACCTGTCTATAGGGATATGTGTTGATTGTTTATCGGAGGAAAACACTTATCGAGGAAGGGTTAGATATAAATACACCGACATATTGTGACATCCTTTCAATACAATATTCTTGCCAAGTATTACATATTATCTGTTGATTTATCTTGACGTCTCATGTTGTCGGAAAATATACAATGATTCTGCTATTCCTAACCACAAACAACTTATTTTCAGAGATTTTACGAGACTAATATGGTTACAAAATATTTACTGTTAAATTTTATTACTTCTTACTTTTCAAATGCTTCATAATAACTTTTGATTTCTGCATGTTTTATTCTCATTTAGACGAATTTTCTGTTTTTAATAGAAGCCATCTTGCTTTTAGTGTGTTTCCATCCGCGGAGAAAATGTCACGTACCAGAACCCAAAGATAACGAATATAAGTGTGTACAAATGTGTGTGTATATATTTTGTTTTATCAGATAGGCAGATACTGTAGGGGTATAGGATTCTTGGGCACAGTGACTAAGACATAGTGGGGTCAGTACTATGCTCAAGCAGTCAGATTTTTACCTTTGCGGATACCCATTTATAAATTAATTGAGGGTTAGGTGGGCCTAGGGACGGTCTGGGATGCCGAATCCAACCCACGAAGGAAGACACTAGAAGCTAAAATCTTTAGCTCACTGAAGTTATGAACTCAAGTCCTATATTCTGTTTTAAATTTCTTCGCTATGATTAAAATATTTGTGTGGTGATGCAGCTTCTCTTTCCAGCGGTTTTATTCCTCTCCTTACTGTAATATTTTGCCGGTTCCCTCTATATATATATATATATATATATATATATATATATATATATATATATATATATATATCCGAGCGGAAGACAGCAAGTAACTAATTTTTGGTAAGTTTTCTCCCATGTCCATAAAATTCCTTGTATTTGTTTGTACATTTCTCAGTAGCAGGTGTTTAAAATTATCACAAAATATTAACTACCTGTATATTTATTCCAGGTTATTCAATCGACACGCTGAAATGACGCAGTTCCTGCGAGTCGGGCATTTTGCTATTCTAGTGGTGATAGTACAGTATTGCTGACGATTGTTAAAGTTTGGTATAGGACAATATGTAACTGGTAAAACAGAAATGAACCAACCTTAAATATTGATGCAGATTTTCATGGAAGAACATTCCTGAAAAAAAAAAAATTAAAATGGTCAGTTAAAAGTTTACTGAAACTTTCTTATGAGCGATTAATTCAATGTCACACACACACACAAAACAACAACATAAAAGTAGAGCAGGCTATTCACGTTGCAGTACGACTAAGTAGGACTACTAGTTGGATAGTGGACTCCACTCACGCTCCGACTTGGTATTTAACTTTAATCCTAGTTTGTTTTCACGACTGTGTACGTCGCTCGCGAGCCAAGAAATGTATCGAGTGCAGACCGAAGGTCAAGCACTGACTGAGCTAAGTTGGACGACTTTGATCCGACTCACGGTCCAACTCCGTAGCCAGTCGGATGTCGGACCTTCGAGTCGTCCCTCTAAATGTTCCGACTCGTCCAACTAGACCTCCGACAATCCAACAAGCCCATTCACGATCCGACTTGTTGTCCAACTTTGGAAGTTGGACCACAAGTCGTACCTCAAATAGGAACGTGAACGGCCTGCTTAACCCCTTAACGGGCAAGGGCCGATTAAGCGGCCGCTGCTCGCTGAAATTAAAAAATGACGCGAGTGAGGCGGAATTGGTTCCAATGCTTCCTGCTAGACGCCGGGGTATGCCAAAAAATAGTATTTGGAGATCTTGGGCCCGGAGAGCCGACGTATGTCGAAATTGACCGATTAAGCGGTCCTTGCCCATTCCCGCACCCTGACCGGTCAGTCTTGTGTCAGTGTTGGCCGTGCATTATTGGCTCTCTGGATCACTCATCTCATCCAGAAATCGTTTCAAAGTATGTAATAATTCTTTTATACATTCTAGATTAGGAATTAATTGATTTTAATTGAAATGAGTATATCGCTTACATGTTATTCGTTGATTCGTCTCATAAGGACCTTACTCTCGTGAGACTGGATGGAAAAAATACTTTTTTTGGCATTCCTAATGAAATGTTTTTCTCAATTCTGTCTGAAATGATATTGTGGGCTAGCATTATACTATTATGATTAATTATTTTCCGCCATTTTTTTTCTTTTTTTTTTTTTTAACCTGCAAATCATAAGGTAACGCCATCGAATGAACCATTTTCATTTTCGGGATCTTTGCGACTTGGAATCGGCTTTACGACGTATCGCGGCATTTAATATAGGCGATTCCCGATGCCTGAAATGGGCAAGGGCCGCTTAAGCGGCCTACCCCGTATTTATGAATACAATTTTATTTTTTTTACATCCTGGGTTCATATTTAGTAAATAGATGCCCCCCAAACTCCCAAATAAAAATTCCAACATAGCAAGCGAAATGTGCCCGTTAAACGGTTAACTTACTTTTTTCTTAATTAATAACAAACTAATTAGGAATTATGAAAACGCTTTATAACATAAATTAGATCGCAAGAAATAATTTTCGGATTGAATGCTAAACTTATGTTCCAGTAACTGATATAAATTAAAAGAAAGAAAAATAGGATCATTTCCAGCCCTAGGCTTATCTTCCCCTGAATAATGTTGTACATCCTTTGTGTTGGTTTGAGGAATCTGAGCCTCAAGACAAGATTCCTATGATAACATTCTCAAATTCCCAGACAGTCATTCATTGGACATACAAACTTACCGTTATCTATTACCTATCCCGTTTCGATAAGAAATATATAATGTTTATCTTCTGTTATCTGCTATTACACAAAGTCCCCTCAATAATGTTGTACATCCTTTGTGTTGGTTTGAGGAATCTGAGCCTCAAGACAAGATTCCTATGATAACATTCTCAAATTCCCAGACAGTCATTCATTGGACATACAAACTTACCGTTATCTATTACCTATCCCGTTTCGATAAGAAATATATAATGTTTATCTTCTGTTATCTGCTATTACACAAAGTCCCCTCAATAATGTTGTACATCCTTTGTGTTGGTTTGAGGAATCTGAGCCTCAAGACAAGATTCCTATGATAACATTCTCAAATTCCCAGACAGTCATTCATTGGACATACAAACTTACCGTTATCTATTACCTATCCCGTTTCGATAAGAAATATATAATGTTTATCTTCTGTTATCTGCTATTACACAAAGTCCCCTCAATAATGTTGTACATCCTTTGTGTTGGCTTGAGGAATCTGAGCCTCAAGACAAGATTCTTATGATAACATTCTCAGATTCCCAGACAGTCATTCATTGGACATAAAAACTTACCGTTATCTATTATCAATCCCGTTTCGATAAGATATATATAATGCTTATCTTCTGTTATCTGCTATTACACAAAGTCCCCTCAATAATGTTGTACATCCTTTGTGTTGGTTTGAGGAATCTGAGCCTCAAGACAAGATTCCTATGATAACATTCTCAAATTCCCAGACAGTCATTCATTGGACATACAAACTTACCGTTATCTATTATCAATCCCGTTTTGATAAGAAATATATAATGCTTATCTTCTGTTATCTGCTATCACACAAAGTCCCCTCAATAATGTTGTACATCCTTTGTGATGGTTTGAGGAATGTGAGCCTCAAGACAAGATTCCTATGATAACATTCTCAGATTCCTGGACAGTCATTCATTGGACATACAAACTTACCGTTATCTATTATCAATCCCGTTTTGATAAGAAATATATAATGCTTATCTTCTGTTATCTGCTATTACACAAAGTCCCCTGAATAATGTTGTACATCCTTTGTGTTGGTTTGAGGAATGTGAGCCTCAAGACAAGATTCTTATGATAACATTCTCAGATACCTGGACAGTCATTCATTGGACATACAAACTTACCGTTATCTATTATCAATCCCGTATTGATAAGAAAATGCTTAGCTATAGTTTATCTTTTTCACTCGAGTGACCTCAGCCTGAGAACAGGATATCTATCGACACATACTCCAATTCCTTAAGCATCCTTCATAGGTCACATGAACTTGTCTTTATCTATAATTAATACCTTTGTGATAACAAAATGATAAGTAGAAAATGGAAATCTTCAATATTTTGCTGTAACAGAAAGCCCCCTCATTAAGAAAAGTTGATCCTATCTGTGGGTTTGAGTTATGTGAGCCAGATTTCTAAGGTCATATTCAAAAGCGCGGTTCCGTTCATATCTATATTGTCATTTGAAAAGCTTAGAATAGAAACAGATAATATTTTGTTCCACCTTTCTTCAAAGGGATTTATGACTTTACCTGGTCGGGTCCACCAGACCCCAGAATCCTTTTCTAGAGATACTTATTTCATACGTTTCAATGCAATGAAAAATATTTAAAATCTTCACATTTTCTTGTGTTCTTATACTATAGTAATAAATCTACAAATAAATACAATTAAAAAAAAAAAAAAAAAACATCAGCACAAAGGCAGTTGAAAATATTCAAAAGGTGTCATCGAATCTCTCTCTTCGAAAGCTATATTTCTAACAATAATTATTTTTTATTATTTTAATTATTCTGTTTTATTGTCAAATACATTATCCAACTATAAGTAATTAAAAAAAACAAAACAAGGAATAAAAACAGACAAAAAGAACCGTTCAAATAAACGAAATCAATTACTTCAAAGTTGTATGCACTTATTTCTCCAATTGACATCGCTAATCGATTAAGCTATCTGAACAGGTGGTAATGATTTACACAATCAGCTGTAGCCTTGAGCCGATATTCTTTTTTTTTTTTTTTTTTTTTTTTTTTTTTTTATTGAATATTTACAATCTGTATACATAAATACAATAAGTAAATAAATATCTCATACATCGCTATACACAAGGAAGAACAGAGGGGAGAAGGCAGCCATTGCTGTCACTCCCTAAGGAATGAATAATGTTTTTAAGTGTTACAGTTGGTCCCTAGGCCACTTTCTTTTCAGGCGTCTCGGGGGATTGGAAGGGATCGCATCTGTGGAAAGGGATTGGGCAAGGGGATTGGGATGAAAGGATAGCTTGGAATGAAAAGTGGAGAAGCGGGTTTTAGCTAATTCGGTGACAAAGGGAATTTCGAGGTCTCGGTGGATGATATTATTGTTGACGTAGAAGGGAGCATTAAGGATCCGGCGAAGGACTTTGGACTGGAAGGTTTGGATTCGGTTCATGTTGGAAGGTTTTGCTGTAACCCATAGTTCAATGCCGTATGTCAAAATCGGTTTAATAATCGTTTTGTAGATTGTTAGTTTGTTTTCAGTACTGAGTTTTGATTTGGGACCTATTAGTCGTCTAAGTAGGCCGTAGCGTCTGTTTAGTTCTTGTCGTTTTGTTTTTGTGTGTGTGTTCCAAGTAAGTCTCTTGTCGAGGTGGAAGCCTAGGTATCGAACAACATCGGATTTGGGAATGAGGGATTCGTTTAGGGTAACAGATGGGCACTCACTGCGCCGCAGTGTGAATGTGACGTGCTTACATTTTTCGGCGTTAACTTTAATTCGCCACTTCTTTAGCCACATCTCGATTTCCAATAGATGGTTTTGGAGCGCTTCTGAGGCTTGCTGCGGGTTGGCAGAACATGAAAGCACTGCAGTATCATCTGCAAAAGTTGTGGTAATGGTACTGGGATTAGTGGGGATATCAGCGGTGAAGATGGAGTAGAGGAGAGGGGCTAGGATGCTTGGGGTACTCCAGCAGACACGGGGCGGGATGTAGAATTTGAGGCATTGTACTGGACATGAAACAAGCGGGATGAAAGAAAGGATTTTAGGATTAAGTAGTAGGTGATGGGGAGAAAACGCTTGAGCTTATAAAGGAGGCCCGGTACGCCAGACTCGGTCAAAGGCCTGGGCTACGTCAAGAAAGACTCCTGAACAGAATTCCTTACGCTCAAGCGTTGAGGAAATTGTGTCTACAACTCGGAAAGCTTGTTGGGTCGTAGAGTGGAGTGATCGGAAGCCAAACTGATGAGTTGGAATGATACCAGAGGATTCAACTATGGGAAGGATACGTTTGTACAAAAGTTTTTCAAGGATTTTAGAGAGGATGGGTAACAAACTGATTGGGCGGTAGGATGATGTTTCGGTAGCTGGTTTGGTTGGTTTGGGGATAAGGATTACACAGGAGTGTTTCCAGGAGGAAGGGAAGTGAGTGGTTCGAAGTACACTGTTATATATAAGGATGAGGAACATGATGGCTTTATGGGGGAGGTGCCGAAGGATTTTAGCGGTGATAAGATCAGGACCAGGGGACTTATTGAGGGGTAGATGGTTAATGATGTATTTGACTTCCGAAGGGTGAAAGGAAGGTGGAGGTAAGGACATCGGTAAGGGTTCGGAAAGATAAGTGATTACCTCTTCAGTATGGGAAGGGTTTAACTCTGGGTTCGGGGAAAAGGTTGCTTCTAGATGATTGGCAAAATGGGAAGCTTTTTCCTCGTCACTTCTGGCCCAAGTTCCATCTTCACGTCGGAGTGGAGAGGAGGTAGCTTGAAATTTAAGAATTCTTTTTGTGGCTTCCCACAGTGAGTGGTTACGGGGCGTTAAAGAAGAAAGATATTCTTCCAGTCGGTGGTTGTCAAGTTTAGTCAGTTCGTTCTTTAGTTTTCTTGTTAGTCTATTTAAAATGGTTTTGTCTGCAGGGAGATGGGATCGTTGCCATTGTGCCCGGGCTCGTCGCTTTGCTGAGAGGAGCTGTTGTACATGATGAGGGGTTGGGCGTACAGTCGGTTGACGATTGCGAGTTGGTTTGCTGGCAAGTTTAGCGCATTCCTGGACTGATTTAGTGAAGAGGTCCACAGCATCGTCAACATCTTGCGCTGTCTTTAACTTTACGTTGAGGTCCAGAATACTGTCTAGGTTAGACTGGAACATAGCCCAGTCTACGGGTCCGGTGGTGAGAGATGGCTTAGTTTGAATAGGGATAGGAGATGTACTGAGTGACAGAAGGAGAGGGGAGTGATCAGAAGAGAGGTCTAAGAGAGGAGATACCGACGTGAAGATACCGTTCAAGCCAGAAGTAACGAAAAAATCTAGGATATCCGGAGTTTTGTTGGGATCGGAAGGCCAGTGGGTTGGATGAAGTTGGGAAATGTAGGAATACTCACCGTTGTGCAGTACGTCGTGTAGAACTCGGCCTCTCGAGTTTGTAAGGCGACTTCCCCAGAGGAGATGCTTGGCATTAAAGTCTCCCCCAGCGATAAAGTGAGTGCCAAGGGACTGGAATAAGTTAGTAAAATCAGGGTGATACATCCGTTGGTTTGGAGAGCAATAAATAGAGGAGATGACGAGATGAAATCTTGGTAAAGGAATGGATATGGAGGTTAATTGAAAAGAAGCAGTAGACTGATAGGAATGAGAGTGATGGGTTATGTTGTTCTTAACCAAGACCAGTGTACCACCACGGCCTCTGTCGTCGGGGTGATCTGTACGGTAAGTTTTGTATCCTGCAATGTTAAAGTAATGTTGAGTTCGTAGGTGTGTCTCTGTTATAAGTGCAATGTCTATGTTACGGTCTGTAAGTAACAGTTCTAGTTCTTGTCTTCGGGGTAACAGCCCGTTGGAATTCCAGAGGAGGATAAGGATAGGAGAAGTACTGGGAGGGATCATTTTTTAAGAAGTACTGGGATGCATTGCTCGATAAAGGAGGATAGGAGCTTAATGAGAGGATTGATTAAGTTTTCTAGTCTTGTGAAGAAGGAGTTGAATAGATTGGTGGGATCGAAGGATTTGCATGGTTTAGGTGAGTTATACGGGATGTCGCAAGGGGTAGATTGTCATATCTATATTGTCATTTGAAAAGCTTAGAATAGAAACAGATAATATTTTGTTCCACCTTTCTTCAAAGGGATTTATGACTTTACCTGGTCGGGTCCACCAGACCCCAGAATCCTTTTCTAGAGATACTTATTTCATACGTTTCAATGCAATGAAAAATATTTAAAATCTTCACATTTTCTTGTGTCCTTATACTATAGTAATAAATCTACAAATAAATACAATTAAAAAAAAAAAAAAAAACATCAGCACAAAGGCAGTTGAAAATATTCAAAAGGTGTCATCGAATCTCTCTCTTGGAAAGCTATATTTCTACCAATAATTATTTTTTATTATTTTAATTATTCTGTTTTATTGTCAAATACATTATCCAACTATAAGTAATTAAAAAAAACAAAACAAGGAATAAAAACAGACAAAAAGAACCGTTCAAATAAACGAAATCAATTACTTCAAAGTTGTATGCACTTATTTCTCCAATTGACATCGCTAATCGATTAAGCTATCTGAACAGGTGGTAATGATTTACACAATCAGCTGTAGCCTTGAGCCGATATTCAATGAACCTATTTGTAGTATCGCCCATTTCCTGATCCACTAAAATGTTCTGTTCTACCAAAACAAATCAAGACTGGCGCAAATGCTGTGTTCATCCTCCTCAAGTTCTTTCGATTATTTTGGTCACGCGAATTTCGCCCATAAAACCGTATTCCTGCAGGCGTATTCCTGCAGGCGTATCCCTGCAGGCGTATCCCGCTGCATAACGAGCTTAACCTTTTAAATTAAACAAAGTATTCGTGTGCCATACTTTATCAACACTGGACAATGTTTGAGCCTGTGAGAGATCTATGTATATATTTATCTGTTCGCTCTCTCACACGCTCAAGAATGGTCCGATTTTGATGAAAAATGGTACCAAAATGGGTACTAGAGAGCGAACAGACAAATATATATATATATATATATATATATATATATATATACATATATATATATACATATATATATATATATATATACAAATTTGAACCACCTCTAGGGGTTCTGAAACGCAAAATTTTCTAGTCGGCACTTACAAATTGCGTCATGAGATCAACCTTTTAATCGGGGTTCCTCCCTATGGAGGGAGGGAGGAACCGCGCTAATATAGGCAGTAATTCAAAAGACATATGAATTTGACGTTATCTCTTATCAATCCCTATTTGCTAAGAATTACAGTGAGTCCCGTCAATAACTTTGTATATTATATGTGATGCTTCGAATCATGTGAAGCTCTGGTCCATATTCTATGTGATTCTTCGAATCATGTGAAGCTCTGGTCCATATTCTATGTGATTCTTCGAATCATGTGAAGCTCTGGTCCATATTCTATGTGATTCTTCGAATCATGTGAAGCTCTGGTCCATATTCTATGTGATGCTTCGAATCATGTGAAGCTCTGGTCCATATTCCAGTCTAAATACGGCAAGTTATTGCGTCCTATGATGAGTGACGGTTTGGGGAATTTGAGAATGTGACCTCAGATCTAGTCCAGACTTGGACTCAAAATAATGGGTCTTGCAGGAATCACAATAAGGCTACACCTACATTGGACTCGTATTTCTCCCGATCCAATCCAATCCGATTTCGTTTGACCGACAACGGCCGACGTGAGTACCTACATTGGTCCCGATCCAATCCAATCCGACTTAGTCACAAGTGACGTCGTAGTGAAGTAAAAATGAGTGATTAATTTAAGAAATACCACCTAATAAGCATAGAAACCTTCGATTAGGTTGAATGTTGGAGGCAAGAGAAGTATTGGTATTCATATTTTAAAATTATTTATAAGAAAGGTAACTAGATAATATAAGCATTGGAAGGTTATAAACATTAGAAGGTTATAGATGTTGGATGGTTATAAACATCTTTCCACGCAATTTAATAAAAAAAGGGGAACAAAAAGCAAAAATTTGCATTGACAAAGTTGTTCTAATTGTTATTTCCTTTGATTTAAAAAAAAAAAAAATGGATTGAAATCGGTTAAGATTTAGAACCTGTAGACCTTTTTGAAACACAATATGCGGGTTGGCGCCATTTTGCTTCGTCGGTCCGAAATAGGTCTAGAAACAAACATGTTTGAATGGCCAAGAATCGGTGGCCAGCGGATTGAATCGAATCGAGTCGGGTCGGGACCAATGTACGCACCTCCATTGTGATGCATGTGTTTGTTTTTCTTCCGACAGTCGGTGGCCATCGGATCGGGTCGGGTCACATGCTACAAGACTGAATAGCAACAATAAAGCGAAAACGTCCCCAACATGGACGCGCTATTTTGAGTCCAAGTCTGGACTAGGCCTCGGGTCACATTATGAAATTCCTAGACGGTCATACATAGACACATGAACTTTTATGTTATCAATTATCAATATCATTAAGATAAGAAAATGATAAGCAGAGAATTCAATTATCCACAGGATAAATGGGAGAGTCAATTATCCACAGGATACATGGGAGAGTCAATTATCCACAGGATACATGGGAGAGTCAATTATCCACAGGATACATGGGAGAGTCAATTATCCACAGGATACATGGGAGAGTCAATTATCCACAGGATACATGGAAGAGTCAATTATCCACAGGATACATGGGAGAGTCAATTATCCACAGGATACATGGGAGAGTCAATTATCCACAGGATACATGGGAGAGTCAATTATCCACAGGATACATGGAAGAGTCAATTATCCACAGGATTCATGGGAGAGTCAATTATCCACAGGATACATGGGAAAGTCAATTATCCACAGGATACATGGGAGAGTCAATTGCAACATCTTTATATCTAGAAATATATTCTGACTGCAAATTCATTGGTTTCTAGACATTTCATTGGATTATTGGGTTTAAGAAAGCAGACTCCATAGTACAAGAGAATTTAATTTAGATTATGATTTAGAGTAGAAATGGTTATAAGGGGGATTAGGGTTCCGCAAAAAAGTAAAAATTAGGATTATAACTACCTTTCATCAAAATATTATTTATTTATTCCATTTTTCAGAGCCCACTACATGGCCGATTTGCTTTAATGAACAAGTAAGGTGCAAACAAGACCATGGGCCTACCAAAGCCCGCTACAGGGAGGATTTGCTTTGATGAACAAGTAAGGTGCAAAAAAGACCATAGACCTACCAAAGCCCGCTACAGGGACGATTTGCTTTAATGAACAAGTAAGGTGCAAACAAGACCATAGACCTACCAAAGCCCACTACATGGACGATTTGCTTTAATGAACAAGTAAGGTGCAAACAAGACTATAGACCTACCAAAGCCCGCTACATGGCCGATTAGCTTTAATAAACAAGTAAGGTGCAAACAAGACTATTGACCTACCAAAGCCCACTACATGGCCGATTTGCTTTAATAAACAAGTAAGGTGCAAACAAGACCATAGACCTACCAAAGCCCGCTACGTGGCCGATTAGCTTTAATAAACAAGTAAGGTGCAAACAAGACTATAGACCTTCCGAAGTAAAGAACATAAAATGTAAAATTACAACTAAGTTCGAGGCAATGTTCTTAATAAAATTTAAAAAAAAATTCAACAGAAAAAAATTGAAAATAAATAAAAAGAACAAATATAAAGTATACATTTAAAAAAAAAAAATCTAAAAATAACATAAAAATGAATAAATCATAGTATGTTTATGCTTCCGTTATATATGTTCGTATCAAACGGGTTTTTCGTAGAAACTAGACTAGTTTCAATGTGTAGACTACAGTTCAGTCATGTCGTGTAGTGTCGTCGTTTTATGCAAACCTGATAAACCCATGAAAATATAGATATGTTAAACCTATTTTTCACTCCCCCCCACTACGTTTTTAATTTCAGTTTTTATTATTTTTTAAACCACTGAGCTACCACAACACCGGGCTATATACATGTTCCACCTTTTATCAATGTCAACAGCACGCGGTTTTCCCAAACGGTAACCCATCCAAGTGGTACAGACGTAGGAAGGTTCTTTTTATTATTATAATTATCAATTTCTGTATTTATTATATTTTTCACGGGCCATTGAAGATTGATTTATCGAGAGTTCACTCTATAAACGGCTATATATATGTATATATATATATATATATATATATATATATATATATAAATTCTTTACATATGCACGCCAACATATTTGAAGACAGAATCAGACTAAAACATAGCCGGCGAAAGTTAATAAGAACAATAAAGAACAACGACTTAAGACAAACACATACAAGAGCTAAATAACATTCAACAAATCATTATTTTTATAGAGGATTAATTATTCAAATTATTTGAAAATATTTTTTTTGAATTTATGAAGGATCTGAAAGTCTTATAGAAAATGTCTAATTTTAAATTTGATTTCAAAACAAAAAAAAATGTTACGCTTACAATGTATTTGTCTTGTGATAACAAAAATATGTTGACAAATGTTATCAATATTATTTTGATAAGGAAATGATAAGTAGAAAATAGTTATCTTTAATTATCCTCTACTCAGTAAATAAATTATAAATCCTTTTATTTAGCGCGGACCACTGTAGATTAAATCCAAACGATTAAAGAGAAATGACAGTGCCATATCACAATATCATCAAAATTTAAAAAAAATACTTTAATAACCTTTAATTATATATATGATTATAATAACCAGTGCTAATGACCTCAGCAGTAGATGCACCAAAAGAAAAGGAAAACAAATTAATAACCTTTATACCCAGCCGTTCACGAAATATTTTATTGTTGATAGAAGCAATCCAAATTTCTTCGGTTAATAAGTTGACGGAATGGCCATAGTAACGTCGAGTGCACCGTTTCCCGTTGATCACCGAAGTTGGCAACGTCGAGCGTGGCCAGTACCTGAATGGGTGACCAAACACGTGCTGTTGGCATTATAAATGGGTGGCAACCTGTAGATAGCACGGCGTTAATAGCCCAATTGTTGATACGCCTTTAAAAAAAAAATAAAGAGTTCAGCCCTTTGGTTATTATAATTATAAAAACTTCTTTAGCTGGACGAAGTTGTGTTTACTCTGCGGAGAGCTTGTATTTGAAATTTTGAACTGCTTCTTGAAGATTTACTTGAAGATATGGAATGGTGTGCTGCTCGCCTGCAGATTGTGTAGACCAAGGGAGGAATAGAAGGTATGGCTGAGAAGGAAGGGAGAGGTCTGTGTTAAACAGGTGTTGGTCACCTGGCCCAACTCCAGCACATGCTACAGCAATACAATATCTAGGAAATAAACAGCTGATAAACCTCATATCATGATGATAACAGTCATATCATTCTATTAACAATTATTAAGAAGTATTTTAGTATATATCTATAAATAAGAAGTCAAGATATGGTTTGGATTCAGCAAATAGAAAACAATACCAGATCTTCAAGACAAATCTATATTGTTATAGATAGACAAATCTATATTGTTATAGTTATATATATATAACTATACAAGACATAAAAAAAGAACTAGTTGATACTATACAAGAAACTTGGCAAGAATACTGGACAAACATACAAAACAACAAACTCAGAGAAATCAAAAATACTATATACGAATGGAGCTCTAGTAGCCGAAGAAACAGACGAGAAGAGGTTATACTATGTAGACTACGCATAGGACACACTTTACTAACTCACTCTTATTTAATGACAAATAAAGAACAACCCATTTGCAGACAGTGTAACGTTCCAATGACAATAAAACACTTACTAACGGAATGCAGAATACTAGAACAACTAAAACTACCTTACAACTTACAGGAACTACTGACAGAGGGTAGCCCCTTCATCAACGATATATTAACATTTTTAAAACAACACAACCTACACACAAAAATTTGATTCCAGGAAAAAAATTTAGATAATATTGCGAGGGTATAATAATAATCTGATTTCAATTAAATTTTTTTTTTTTTTTTTTTTTTTTTTTTTTTTTTTTTTTTTTTTTGAACCATTAATTAATGTTAGTAGTTTAGTCATATGTATGTATATATAAGTCATATGTATGTAAATATAATATCTATATAGTAATAAGCAATACTGTAAATAATGTTAGCTCCTATTTCTTGTTCTTAACACTTTTGTAATATTTAGTTCCATAAATTTCTACTTTTGTGTATTGTATATTTTGTTTTGTAATTGAAAAAGAGCAAGTCACCTTCGTTGCGAAGCTCTTAAAATAAATAAATAAAAAAAAAATAAAAAATCTATATTGGACTTTTCGGCTGAACTTTGGCAGCCTTCTTCAGCTAAAAAATAATTATACATAATTACATAACGCTCAACACATCAGATCAGTTAGAAACTGTTGTTCTAATCAAAAGAGTTACCAAACGTTTTAACATCATGACAATAAAATAAGAACCAATCTTTCTTAATGTGTATATTAGGTAAACAACGTTCTTTTTTTATATATAAATGAAAGAATTGATCAGTTATACAAAGGGTAGTTGAGAGTAAGTATAAACAATAACAGAGCCTAGGGAACGCTTTTTTTAGGGAAGGGGCATATTGTTTCATTCTTAGCCAAAGCTAAGGCTGAAAAGGCGTTTAAATTTCAGTGATAAGTTTATGACAGAGAATTTTTACCGCCAATTTCTTGTACGGGGCCACGTTTAGGCCACGCCCTTTTCCCTTCAACTAAACCATCTATTTGAACAGGCAACGTTATAGTCTAAATTGTTTTCAGCCTTAGCTTTGGCTAAGTATTGATAAACATTAAACACTATCTCCCTTGCCTGACCTCTCAAGCCTTTCCTAGTCCTAAACGAGACATAATCAGTTGTTATTGAGATTCACCTAGCGTGTGCTTCATTGAAATAGTTATGCAAATGGCAGACCGGGGAATAGTTCCCACAGAATTTCGCGCATGATGGATTTAAACTATTATATCGTCGTTACAAAAGCAAACTAACGAATATGAAAATCACCACTTTTCAGAGTGGAAAAGTATTTATTCATAACTTTTTTTTGGACAGTCAAATATTTGGCAGATTTGACATTTTGATAGTGGAATACTTTCCCTTTAATAGAGTGAAGTCAGATTCAAGAATTTGCCGTAAATAAGTCCAGCAGAAATTAGTAAAGATTGACAATGAAAGATGCATTTTTTCACATTCGATACTTTGAATTTGTATCGACGATATTAAACTGATCGGGTTATAATCATAAATGATATCCAAGAGTCTTTATGTTATCCAAAAATTCGATTTTTCTACTAAATTCTTGATACATTTCAAAATTAAAATCCAACTTTTTAATATTAATTACAATAAATTATGGAAAAAATTAAAAAGAAATAAAATGAACTTTTCCGTAGATTAAATTTTACAAGTCTATTTTCTGAAAGCTATGTTTTCATGTATGTTGTTATGTATGCAAATCGGCCTATATCAGAATGTCGGAGATTAGTACTAATAAAGTGGTTCAGAAGAAGGATGTTGGCATGATAATGGATTTAAAATTTTTTTCATAGCGAGAACAAAATATAAGTATCGATTTCGAAGCAATAGTATTTGGAAAAATAAATTACATACAGAAATAGCTGATAAGGATAATAACATTATATTGAGTGAATTAGATTGTACCGAGTTGATAAAGAGCCGTAAAGAGAGAGGGAAGGTGGGGATTGGGCGTTGCGTAAACATGTTTACAGACGATAACAACACCAAGGGAGGGAAGGTGGGGATTGGGCGTTGCGTAAACATGTTTACAGACGATAACAACACCAAGAGAGGGAAGGTGGGGATTGGGCGTTGCGTAAACATGTTTACAGACGATAACAACACCAAGAGAGGGAAGGTGGGGATTGGGCGTTGCGTAAACATGTTTACAGACGATAACAACACCAAGAGAGGGAAGGTGGGGATTGGGCGTTGCGTAAACATGTGTACAGACGATAACAAAACCCAAGAGAGAGGGGGGGTAGTGTATACTACGTCAGGATATGGTTCGGCGATCAGCTGGGAACATGTACTCATTCCAATAATTGTTATGCACAGCACATAATAGGTACATAAGTAGATTATAATAACATTACGATAACAACACCAAGGGTGGGAGGGAGGGGGGTAGTGTTTACTACGTCAGGATATGGTTCGGCGATCAGCTGGGAACATGTACTCCTTCCAATAATTGTTATGCACAGCACATAGTAGGTACATAAGTAGGTTATAATAACATTACGATAACAACACCAAGGGTGGGAGCGAGGGGGGTAGTGTTTACTACATCAGGATATGGTCCGGCGATCAGCTGGGAACATGTACTCCTTCCAATAATTGTTATGCACAGCACATAGTAGGTACATAAGTAGATTATAATAACATTACGATAACATCACCAAGGGTGGGAGGGAGGGGGGTAGTGTTTACTACGTCAGGATATGGTTCGGCGATCAGCTGGGAACATGTACTCCTTCCAATAATTGTTATGCACAGCACATAGTAGGTACATAAGTAGATTATAATAACATTACGATAACAACACCAAGGGTGGGAGCGAGGGGGGTAGTGTTTACTACATCAGGATATGGTCCG
>OX328126.1:100458899-100518899 GCA_946811695.1 Gonocerus acuteangulatus
GTATTCTAGAATTGATCACCTGTGAGTTTCTAAATATCAGCGCGCTTCCACCCTCCTTCCATAAGGAGTAATCCCGTTTTTGAGATTGATGTTATACTTTTTGAGTGAAATTCGTGCAAAAAAAAAGCATAACACTTACGTTATATATATAATATATATATATATATATATATATATATATATATATATATATATATATATATATATATATATGTGTGTGTGTGTGTGTGTGTGTGAGTATTGTCCGTTCTCTCTCGAGACCACATAAAGGGCGATTTTATTGAAATTTGGTATAAAAATACTTTGTGCCATGCTTGTGGTTTTTCGGCTTTAACACAAACAAACAAACAACTTTGTGCAATATGGAAGGTTGAGTTCGTTAATCATAACACGATTTTTGAGGAGAAATTCTCGCGAAAAAAATCGTAGATCTTACGTTTTCGCGTTACTATTCTTACTGGTAGACTTTTTATAGGTTTTCTAACTAAGAAAAAAAAAATAAAACCATTTTTAAAGTGATATCTGTGACAGTTTACGAAAACGGTTGATGAAAATAGTTTCTGCAACTAATTTTTGGTTTGGCTGTTCAGAAACGATTGGTTCTATTTACAATGTTTCAACGACCAGACCTTTGACATTCATCTGGTGTAAGATATTTAAATTTTGGATGCGTTTGGACTTAATAAAGTATTAGAAAAAAATATTTTATTAATAGAAATGAAAAGTTTTGGGATCTCCGTTTATTTTCGTAAATATTTCGAAAACGGTTAAGAAATCGTGGTAAGTAGACGGTGGCCATTTGAAAGCTTACTAATTTAAATTGGAGAGACAAGTGTTAAAGCTTCGAAAAAGTTAGTTTTGTTCTTTTGAGCAGGTTTTTGTCTTCGTTAAACACACTTTTTAAGAGGTTGTGTGTGTTTTTTAAATTGCATTTACAAGTAAAATTAGTATTTTAGTAAAAGAAGGCAAGAAAAAAATGAGAAACTTGTTGGTAAAAGTGTTTTCCTAGAACGGCAGGGAGTCATTTCCGCCTGGTTTCCTCTTGTGGACCTTAAACTTCCTTCTCTTGGAGATTTTATTTTATATTTTTCATGAAATATCAAACCCTTACAACAACTGCTACTATCCCTTTACTAATAGCACTAGAGATATAAACGGAACCGCGCTAAGATGGCGCAGTTCCTAAGAGACTGACTTTTTAGCGCGGTTACTCCCTACCTCCATAGGGAGAACCCGCTTATGAGGTTGACCTCACGACGCGATCCGGAAGTGCCGACTAGTTCTCGTTTCAGAACCCGTTGTCTGTTCGCGCTCCTGACGGCTCAAAAATGGTCCGATTTTGATGAAATTTGGTACGAAAATGTGTCTTCTAATTTGAAAGGTCAAGTTCGTTAACCAGCAGAATCCGCCCAATGGAAGATGGCATTTGGGGCGATATTCGCGCAAAAAAAAATCGTAACACTTACGTTTTTGAGTTCATATGCTTGCAGGTACTTCTTTTATATGTTTCTTAACATAGGAAAACGAATGAAACCATTTTTAAGGCGATATCTGTAACCGTTTTTGAGAAAAGTGGAATCAATGTTTTCGCATCTCATTATTTTTTTGTGGGTACTTAGAATCGCGGGATTCAATTGAAATTTTTTCTAGATCTTGGAAATTAATCCCAACTAGGATGTGTAAATTTTGGTTATATTTGGAGTTAAGGAAGTATGCGAAAAAAAATATTTTATTAATAGACATGAAAAGTTTTCGGATCTTCATACATTTTTCGTAAATATCTGGACAACGGTTGGGAAATCGTGGTAAGTGGAAGGCAACCATTCGAATGCTTAATAAAGTCTCTACAAAAAAGGTTCTGAATCAATATTCGATGGGGCAATGTCAATCAGAGATATAAACGCTTAAAACTTAAAAAGTGTTTGTTTTGAACGGGTTTTTGTCTTTGTTTATCTCACTTTTTAATTGATTGTCTTTTGTTACAATTGCATTTATCAGTGAAATTTGTATTTCAGTCAAATAAACCAAGAAACTATAAAAGGTATTGGTAATACGTTTGGAATGGCTGTAGAAATCAAGATGGCTGTGGCTAACCATGATAGCGTATACATAGGTTTGTTTTGAATTCTCCTATCTGATGTTATCATTATTTCTTATTTTATAGAAAGATTTAACCCACGAGAGAATGAACTTTTATTTGCCATGAAGCACATATTTACAGTTGATTATTACAGTGAAACGAATTTGCTAGTGAAACAAAGAACTTAAAATGACATCGAATTTTTGGTTGTTTGGAATAGAGCCTGCTGAGCAGTAGTCGTAGAGTGAGTACGTTTTCAGTACATAATTGTATTGACTTATTCAGCCTTCCTCAAGAATGAGGATTAAGAATTATCCGCTTCTGTGTAAGTTGGCTACAGTCAGTTTCCTGTGATTCGTGATGCCTAATCTACTCCACATCTTCGAGGTATACGGAACCGCGCTAAGATGACGCTGTTCCTGCGAGTCGGACTTTTTGAATATCATGTTTAGTTCACAAAAAGCTTCTTGGGGAAATAATGAGTCTAAAAACGAGAAGTGAAATAATAAAAAATCGCCTATAATGGGAATTTTACACACAACCTTAGAAACGTAGTACGCACGCCTTTGCATCTTATCAGAAATATGCTTTAGGGATGAGGAAAAAAGCGTTAGAAAAAAGTGTCCGCTGGCGTTGGCGCATGCGCGGCAGCAATGTACGAAAAAGAAGACTGCTTGTTATTGGTTTGTCGGGTGGAGCTAAAGCATATTTATGTTCCTGAATTCGAGCAGAAACCTCTAAACGAAATTAATTTTATTTGGTTTATTTATTCATTTTTTTGGCCCATATTCGTTATTGGATGTGCTGTGGGGCAGAAATGTCTAGATTTCCTGGGAGCTAATTAGGCGCATGCGTTATTAGCCTGCTAAGGAATTCCCTTGCTGATTAGATATCATGTGGGGCAGAAATGTCTAGATTTCCTGGGAGCTCATTTGGCGCATGCGTTATTAGCCTGCTCCCCCCCCCCCTTGCTGATTAGATATCATGTGGGGCAGAAATGTCTAGATTTATATTCAAGAAAATTGTTTTGAATGAAAAAAGAAAACAATTGCGGGATTTTTTCAATATTTCTCGGGGAGAACAAAGACTTAGCCCAGACTGAATTTGCATAAAGAAAAATAATTGGCGGATTATTTCCCATAATAAATCCTGAATAAATAAAGCAAATTCACACACGTGGAGCTCGTTTGGCGCATGCGTTATTAACTACAAGCTAAAATGGCGAGAAGAACCGCCAAAGTTGCTTTGTATCCTGCTACGAATGGTTATGTTGATGCGTGGGTTAAGGACATTTCAAGCGAATATTGCAGTAAATGAAATTCGTGATTAATCCCTGCGCAGTCCGTGAAACATTTGCAGATAATGTGTCGACATTCTCCTTGTGGGCGCGTAGGTTGCAGATAGTCAATTCGTAAACAAGGCAACATGGGCGTAATAAGGGGGGGGCTGAGGGGGCTGCAGCCCCTCCCGAAATTATCATTCGATGGTACAAATGTGTCATAAAAACATTAAAAATAAATTAAATAAGATCACTTACTTAATAAAAAATAGTTTATTTTAGGTGTAATAGCGTTTTAGTTGCCTAAAGCTATTCCAAGTTCTACATTTTTCATACTCCATATCCCGGAAATGGTCTCAGCCCCCCCCCCCGAAATTTTTGCAGCCCCTCCCGAAATTATTTCCTATATACGCCCATGCAAGGCAACGGGTAAAAAACATTAATTAGCGAAACTAGCGTATATAGAAAATGATTTCGGGGGAGGGGAGCACCTAGGCTTGTAGGGTGTAAGGAAAATTGTAAATATTTTAGTATAAAATGGTGATTTTTAAGATCCTCTTGACATCTAGTAGATCAGGGTAAATGTAGAAGACATTTCGGGGGAAGGGAGCACCTAGGCTTGTAGGGTGTAAGGAAAATTGTAAATATTTTAGTATAAAATGGTGATTTTTAAGATCCTCTTGACATCTAGTAGATCAGGGTAAATGTAGAAGACATTTCGGGGGAAGGGAGCACCTAGGCTTGTAGGGTGTAAGGAAAATTGTAAATATTTTAGTATAAAATGGTGATATTTAAGATCCTCTTGACATCTAGTAGATCAGGGTAAATGTAGAAGACATTTCGGGGGAGGGGAGCACCTAGGCTTGTAGGGTGTAAGGAAAATTGTAAATATTTTAGTATAAAATGGTGACTTTTAAGATCCTCTTGACATCTAGTAGATCAGGGTAAATGTAGAAGACATTTCGGGGGAGGGGAGCACCTAGGCTTGTAGGGTGTAAGGAAAATTGTAAATATTTTAGTATAAAATGGTGATTTTTAAGATCCTCTTGACATCTAGTAGATCAGGGTAAATGTAGAAGACATTTTTCGATATTATAGGCTTCATTTACTACATGACATTGTCTCACCAAAACAAAATTTCGGGGGGTCTCCCTACGGGCATGATTAGCAATGTTCCTACCTCCCTTCATAGGAAGGAACCCCGCTTATGATATTAACCTCACAACGCAATCCGGAAGTGCCGACTAGAAAATTGTATCTTTCAGAAACCATTGATCACGAAAATAACATCTTAGAAGCTCAAAATTGGCCAGATTTTGATGAAATTTGGTTCGAAAAGACTTTGTCTAATTTCAAAAGTCACGATTGATAACCAGCAGCATCCGTCAACCGCAATACTGTTTTACGGGCGAAATTCGCGCGAAAAAACGTACCGCTTACGTTTTCTAGTTTATAACTAGAAACCTAGGTCCGTAGGTACTCGTTTTATAGGCTCCTCAACATAGGAGTTCGAATGAAACCCTTTATAAGGCGATATCGGTAACCAATTTTGAGAAAAGTGGAAAACATATCGCACTAGTATTTCTAAAGTGACACAACTCAAAAATCGGTATTTTTCAGTTATGACAGTGAAAGACATGGTAAATATCTCTTTATGAACCATCAAAACTGTATGTACCTAGCTACAGAGCTTATACACCAGAGGGAACTTGTATCACTCTTCCTGCCTTAATGCTATTCCATCTACATAGGCAAGAGTGTATGTACCTAGCTACAGAGCTTATACACCAGAGGGAACTAGTTTCACTCTTCCTGTCTTAATGCTATTCTATCTACATAGGCTAGAATTTTATTTTGAGTTGTGCCACTTTAGAAATACTAGTGCTATATATTTGTAACTAAATTTCGGTTTGGGTACTTACAATCGTGGGCTTCAATTGAAATATGTCTACATGTTTGAAATTCTTCTAAACTAAGATGCTTAAATGTTAGTTACATTGTTGGAATTAAGGAAGAGTTCGAAATAAATATTTTATTAATATACATATTTTTGAAAAGATCTCAAAAACAGTTCGGATATTGTGGTAAGTGGATAGAGACCGTTTAAAAGCTTACTAATGTCAGACGGAGAATTAAGTGCTTAAAATTTCTAAAGTGTTAATTGTGTTCTTTTTAGTGTTTTGTCTTTGTTTTAAGTGCTCAAACCGTTTTTTTTTTGTGTTTGTTTTCTTGAGTTTTTAAAGCCTTGTTATTTTTTGGTAAATTCTTTTAGCAATAAAATGAATTTGCCAGTAAAACGAGATATCGCACAAGTATTTCTAAAGTGACAACTCAAAAGCAGTGTTTTTCAGTTATGACAATAAAAGAAATTGGTAAACATCTCTTTATCAACCATCAAAACTGTATGCACCTAGATTCAGAGCTTGAACACCAGAGGGTACTTAAGTCGCCCTTCCTGTCTTAATGTCATGCTCCCAAAATAGGCAAGAATGACACATTTTCCGTTGAGTTTTATTTTGAGTTGTGTCACTTTAGAAATACTACTCCGATATGTTAATGTGATAACAGTAACATTTACTGGAAAATCTCTGGCTGGGCTGTTCTAGAAAAGACCCTAGATGTCCAGTAGTGGATTGAATCCGTTTACTACCCAGATGCAACTTCTCGCCGAGCATCCCCCGTGACTGGAGAACAGTTACTTCCAGGTAGAACTTCCAGACATTCCAGAGCAGAGCAGTTAATCTTCCAGGGCACTCAATGTGTAGCAGTTAGTGTTTCTCCAGCTCTGGGTTTATACGGGGGAAACACGCAGACAGCTCTACAACCAGAGGTGGCTTTGTTTCCCGGCTAACATATCGTCCCTACCATGTCGAACTATCGAATATGCAAATCGTAGCAAACTAGAGAACGAACATATTCTATCCATTGACGAAATAATACAGTGGAGTCTAACTTATACAATACTCACTTGTACGAAACATTCAGTTATACGAATAATTTCTCGTCCCCCAGCGAAACTCAAATTAATCCTGTGTAATGAATTATTCACTTATGCGATATTCAGTTATAGACAATATTCACTTATACGAAATATAATTTGTTCCTTTGGTCTAAATACTATACGAAGAGACAACAGCTTTTCCACGAAATGTTTACAGACTCACCAGTCTCTCTCTCAGTTCTTCCTTGTGATTCTAGTAATCCAGCCGTGTTCTATGCACTTATACGAAAGCTAATTTGTTCCCCTGGTGTATATACTATTCAGTTATACGAAGAGACAACAGCTTTTCCACGAAATGTTTACAGACTTACCAGTGACTTACCCCCACCAGTCTCTCTCTCAGTTCTTCCTTGTGATTCTAGTAATCCAGCCATGTTCTATGCACTCTATCTAGTGGGATTTCCTTAGTTTCCGATCTAATAACACAGCACGTGTCACTGATTCATCCTTCCTCCACTCTCTCACAATTCGCTTGCTGTTTTTCACTTCTCTATACAGTAGTCGTTCTAGTAGCCGTGTTATATTCTGCTTCCTGCTTTTAAAATGAGGGAAAAAACAAGCTTGAAGACAAAATAAAAATACTAAAGGAAATTGATGACGACCCCAAAGAACCAAAAATAGCTAAACGGTTGAAATTACCTTTGTCAACCCTTGCGACTATTATCGATAAGAGGAAAGGAATCAAGGAGAATTTACTGATATAAAACTTGAAAATATAATAATATACAACCTTATCTAACAACAAAATATGTACAAACAATAAAATTGTGACTTTTTTTTATGAAGAATTTTAAAATAGCCACGAAACTTAGTACTATTCAGTTATACGAAACGAGATATTCACTTATACGAAAAAACCTGCCGTTCCCCCTCACATTCGTATAAGTGAGACTCCACTGTATATTGAAAAATGGTCTTGTTGGATACTTTATTTAAGGCATTAAAGGCTATTAAAAGGGTTTGAGTTACTACAAGCCATATCATCCACAATCCAAGAGCAAAGTATCGGATGTGAAAAACGAGTTTTTGCATATTCGATAGTTTGACATAGTAGGGACGATATAAGGACTCGAGGTTCTCGAGTAAACAGATAGCCAGCCTTAAACGAGTTTTTGCATATTCGATAGTTTGACATGGTAGGGACGATAACAGGACTCGAGGTTCTCGAGTAAACAGATAGCCAGCCTTAAACGAGTTTTTGCATATTCGATAGTTTGACATGGTAGGGACGATAATAGGACTCGAGGTTCTCGAGTAAACAGATAGCCAGCCTTAAACGAGTTTTTGCATATTCGATAGTTTGACATGGTAGGGACGATATAAGGACTCGAGGTTCTCGAGTAAACAGATAGCCAGCCTTAAACGAGTTTTTGCATATTCGATAGTTTGACATGGTAGGGACGTTATAAGGACTCGAGGTTCTCGAGTAAACAGATAGCCAGCCTTAAACGAGTTTTTGCATATTCGATAGTTTGACATGGTAGGGACGTTATAAGGACTCGAGGTTCTCGAGTAAACAGATAGCCAGCCCTAAACGAGTTTTTGCATATTCGATAGTTTGACATGGTAGGGACGATATAAGGACTCGAGGTTCTCGAGTAAACAGATAGCCAGCCTTAAACGAGTTTTTGCATATTCGATAGTTTGACATGGTAGGGACGATATAAGGACTCGAGGTTCTCGAGTAAACAGATAGCCAGCCTTAAACGAGTTTTTGCATATTCTATAGTTTGACATGGTAGGGACGATATAAGGACTCGAGGTTCTCGAGTAAACAGATAGCCAGCCTTAAACGAGTTTTTGCATATTCGATAGTTTGACATGGTAGGGACGATATAAGGACTCGAGGTTCTCGAGTAAACAGATAGCCAGTCTTAAACGAGTTTTTGCATATTCGATAGTTTGACATGGTAGGGACGATATAAGGACTCGAGGTTCTCGAGTAAACAGATAGCCAGCCTTAAACGAGTTTTTGCATATTCGATAGTTTGACATGGTAGGGACGATATAAGGACTCGAGGTTCTCGAGTAAACAGATAGCCAGCCTTAAACGAGTTTTTGCATATTCGATAGTTTGACATGGTAGGGACGATATAAGGACTCGAGGTTCTCGAGTAAACGGATAGCCAGCCTTAAACGAGTTTTTGCATATTCGATAGTTTGACATGGTAGGGACGATATAAGGACTCGAGGTTCTCGAGTAAACAGATAGCCAGCCTTAAACGAGTTTTTGCATATTCGATAGTTTGACATGGTAGGGACGATATAAGGACTCGAGGTTCTCGAGTAAACAGATAGCCAGCCTTAAACGAGTTTTTGCATATTCGATAGTTTGACATGGTAGGGACGATATAAGGACTCGAGGTTCTCGAGTAAACAGATAGCCAGCCTTAAACGAGTTTTTGCATATTCGATAGTTTCACATGGTAGGGACGATATAAGGACTCGAGGTTCTCGAGTAAACAGATAGCCAGCCTTAAACGAGTTTTTGCATATTCTATAGTTTGACATGGTAGGGACGATATAAGGACTCGAGCTTCTCGAGTAAACAGATAGCCAGCCTTAAACGAGTTTTTGCATATTCTATAGTTTGACATGGTAGGGACGATATAAGGACTCGAGCTTCTCGAGTAAACAGATAGCCAGCCTTAAACGAGTTTTTGCATATTCTATAGTTTGACATGGTAGGGACGTTATAAGGACTCGAGGTTCTCGAGTAAACAGATAGCCAGCCTTAAACGAGTTTTTGCATATTCGATAGTTTGACATGGTAGGGACGATATAAGGACTCGAGGTTCTCGAGTAAACAGATAGCCAGCCTTAAACGAGTTTTTGCATATTCGATAGTTTGACATGGTAGGGACGATAACAGGACTCGAGGTTCTCGAGTAAACAGATAGCCAGCCTTAAACGAGTTTTTGCATATTCTATAGTTTGACATGGTAGGGACGATATAAGGACTCGAGGTTCTCGAGTAAACAGATAGCCAGCCTTAAACGAGTTTTTGCATATTCTATAGTTTGACATGGCAGGGACGATAACAGGACTCGAGGTTCTCGAGTAAACAGATAGCCAGCCTTAAACGAGTTTTTGCATATTCGATAGTTTGACATGGTAGGGACGATAACAGGACTCGAGGTTCTCGAGTAAACAGATAGCCAGCCTTAAACGGCATTACACCAACAACAAAGAACGTTTTTTCTGAACTAAGTGATCTTGTTTAATTTATTTTTAACGTTTTTATGATACATTTTTACCGACTGAAATTTTTTGGTGCTGGAGCCCCATTCAGCCCATCCCTTATATACGCCCATGACCTTCGGAATAATCTTCGATCCACCTGTACCCTGCCTATCTGGGATTCATGAAAAGTCAGACCTTATCAGTTGACAAGGATAAAAATTAATTCAGGAGAACTATAACTATACCCGTATGAATATGTAAAACACCAACAAAATACGCATTGTCTGCTAATTGTTTTTACTGTTCAATATTTATTCTTTTGCTACAAGGTTATATTCAGGATACTGAATGGGCTGAAGCGTTGAAGCTTAACAAGAATTATACAGCAGTAACCAGTAGTAACCTAGAACAGTTGTCAAAAAGGCAGAATGGAACTTCAGCTCATAAGGGTGCACCTACACTTGATCCGCACATGCATTGAGATGAACACATGCATCTCAATGGAGGTGCGTACATTGTTCCCGACCCGACTCGATTCGATCCAATCCGATGGCCACCGATTCTTGGCGCCAACCCACATATTGTGTTTCAAGAAGGTCTACAGTTTCAAAATCTTAAATTATTTCAATGTATTTTTTTTTTTAAATCAAAGGAAAAAACATTTAGAACAACTTTGTCAATTCACATTTTTGTTTTTTGTTTCCCTTGTTTATTAAATTGCGTGGAAAGATGTTTATAACCATCCAATGTCTATAACCTTCCAATGTTTACAACCTTCCAATGCTTATAACCTTCTAGTTACCTTTCTTATAAATAATTTTAAAATATGAATACCAATACTTCTCTTACCTTCAGCATTCAGCGTAATCGAAGGTTTCTAAGCTTATTAGGTGGCGTTTCTTAACGTAATCACTCATTTTCCCTTCACTATGAGTTCATTACTCACGAGTTGTGACCAAATCCGATCGGATCGGATCGGTAAAATGCGGGTCCAATGTAGGTGCAGCCTTATATGGGAAGTTCGACATGCTTTTGGTTGAATGTCAGCAAAGCAATTGGATGCATACCCTATCTGAAATTCTAAACAAGAATAAATATGAGAGATGCAGAGTCGTTTTCATGATAAACGACCAAGTTTCGACAAGATACGCTGCACCAATATTGGACACATATTTCTCCCGATCCGATCCGATGTCGGTTCACCTAATAAACATTTTTGTTTATTACATGAAATTATTAAATTAAAAAAAAAAAAACGAATTTACCGTATCGGTCGTGTTAGGATTTATTTCGCTGACCCCACAAATATTAAGAACCAGCTCTATCAATGATTTTCTTGGCAACTCTTCCACTCAGTTGGTGAAGCATCCGGTCTAGAAACGGCCAGGAGTCGGGAGTCGTCGGATCGGGTTGGGACCAATGTAGCACCTCCGTTGAGATACTTGTGTTTGTTTTCCTTCCGACAGTCCGTGGATATTGGGTCTGATCGGTTCCAATGGGGTTAACCCATAGGCGTACGTCATTGACCTTCAACGGAATATCAAAACGGCTTAAATTTTAGAACGAACCAGCAATGCGATGCAAATGCACCAATGCTAACCAAGATAAAATAGCAAAAAAGGAAAACAAGAAATGTACAAAAAGTAGGCATCCTATAAAGGGTAAGTTATGGTCCGAAAGACTGCTGTTTGTAAGCATCACCAAGCCATCTGCCCAAAAGGAGCTTTCTTTAAGCAAATGAGATTCAATGATGAAAATTTAGGAGTCTTGGCTGAATCAATTTTTGTCGACCCCTGGCCAAAGAACACAGGCTTATGCCTACTTTACAGGAGCTTTGTATTTTCCATTACTTTTTGTACCTCTCACAAAGCGTTTCATTCGTTTTATCCTCGGGATCCCCAGAGACTCCCACATATCACATTTCTACCAGGAGCTAAATTGGCTATTCCCTCTTTATCGTCGTCAGTACTTCCTCGGCTCAGTCCTTTACCAAGTAATTCAATCCCGTAGACCTTCTTATATTTTTCAACTTCTTAAATTTAAATCCTCGGTTCACTCCGTAACACCCGATCTCGTCCTTCCGATCTTTATATTCCTTCCCACCGAACAGCAATATTCGAAAAATCATTCGTCACCCGTGCCACCTCGCTATGGAATTCCTTACCTCTGTCTGTCCGCCATTCTACCAACCTTGAAACCTTTAAATCCCGACTCTTCCACCACCTTCTATCCCTCCAAGTTTTACCCAACCCCTAGTCTATATTGAAGCTGTACACTATATACTGATACTGATAGCATTTATAAGTTTTTAAGTTTATACGTAAAATTCAAAATTATTTTGTAATTTCAAAATTATTCCTATGGGACTTCTGTCCCGGAATAAGAATAAAACTTTTCATTCATTTCAAAGCTGGCTTTGTGATAAGTGACAACTAATGTTTCACACGTTGGTGGTCAAGTCCGTTATTAAGTTCCGACCATACTCTTCACTCTGGGCGTAATAACCATGCAGCTTATCGCGTAGATACAACCAAATCCCATGGGCGTATATAAGGAGAGGCTGAGGGGGCTCCCCGAAATTTTGAGTTGATAGGTAAAAATTTGTCATAAACCGTTAAAACTAAATTAAATAAGCTCACTTAGTTCATAAAAAATAATTTATTTTAGTTGTAATAGCGTTTTAGTTGGTTAAAACTACCCCAAGTTCTAAATTATTAGTATTCTATTACCCGGAAATGGTATTAGCCCCTTCCCCGAAATTTTCCCAGCCCCTCCCGAAATTATTTTCTATATACGCCCATGCCAAATCGTAATCTTACTTTTCACTCTTATTTACCAGTCTTAGTGACGAATACTCGCTCACAAGTAGAGTATAAGTTCAATCATTACGGTCCGTCCAGTAACTAGCTTGATCCTAAACACTCTTTGGGCTGTTTTCAATATTTGACACAGGAAAACTGCATAGTAGAATCTTGGTGGAGGAGCTTACTTTTCGCTTGTAAATTCATTACTTGTAAATTTCCACTAAAAAATAAGCTGTTTACATGTCTACAAGTGCTTAGAACAAAAACTAAGGTCGGGTTACATAGGCTTTATAGGTATCTAGAGATAGTTATTTCTAAAATAATCCTACTACATATGTTTATGTTTATTTAATATATCATTGTAATCCTATATTTTTCTATTACATTTTAGCATGGAACATGCTTTAGTCCTTAGTGTCCAAAAAAATGCTATGCTAAATTGGAACGAAAATGCGTCGCCTAAGTAGCATGCTTACTTCCGGTCCGTTTTGGGTCTGTATATTTCTTTGTCTATTTCGGGCCTACTTTCCGTCGGTCTGACTGTCAACTTCCGTATCCATCCGGTCCGTCAATTTCTCTGACGCGGTCTGCATACTGTCCACTTTCGGTTCGTCTGTCCACTTTTGGACCGGCATTCGGTCCACATCCACTCTACTTTCCTTAATCTGACCGTCCATTTCCGTACCCATCCAGTGCATTTCGGGTCCCTCCATTTCTCTGCCGCTATCTACAAACAGTCCACATTCGGTCAGTCTGTCCAATTTCGAATTGGCTTTCGGTCCACATCCGGCATACTTTCCGTCGGTCTGACTCTCCATTTCCGTACCCATCCAGTGCATTTCGGGTCCCTCCATTTCTCTGCCGCTATCTACAAACAGTCCACATTCGGTCAGTCTGTCCAATTTCGAATTGGCTTTCGGTCCACATCCGGCATACTTTCCGTCGGTCTGACTCTCCATTTCCGTACCCATCCAGTGCATTTCGGGTCCCTCCATTTCTCTGCCGCTATCTACAAACAGTCCACATTCGGTCAGTCTGTCCAATTTCGAATTGGCTTTCGGTCCACATCCGGCATACTTTCCGTCGGTCTGACTCTCCATTTCCGTACCCATCCGGTGCATTTCGGGTCCCGCCATTTCTCTGCCGCTATCTACAAACAGTCCACATTCGTTCTGTTTGTCCAATGTCGAATTGGCTTTCGGTCCACATCCGGCATACTTTCCGTCGGTCTGACTGTCCGCTTCCATACCCATCCGGTGCATTTCGGGTCCCTCCATTTCTCTGCTGCTGCCCACACGCAACCCATTTTTGATCCGTCTATCAACTTTCGGACTGTCAATCGGTCCACATACAGCCCACTTCCCTCAAGCATCCTATTATTTAAAAGGAAGTGAACAGGAAGTGATCGGAAGGAACTGTACCGGAAGTAAACACGATATAGGCGGAAGTGATCAAATATTGGCAGAAAATGAAATGGCATAAAAATGAGCAACTAAATAGCGTTTCCGGTATTTTGTCCATAGCAAAGCAGAATGGACTCTTTTATACAGCCTGTAAATCCAAGAGTTAAGAATTCGCAGATGTCTGGAAATGATTATTCAATTTTAACTACCCAACATTGTCATAAGCGGCAGCTTGCATAAATGTGCTTTTGCATAAATATTCAATAAGAAAATCTTGGATGCCATAAAGTAGCATAACTGCATTATTGAACAAAAACAGCATAGGTAATGGCCTATAAAGGTCATTCCTTGCAGTTCTTGCCTACTGTTAAGTTAGACATTCGTCCGATAATTAACGACAGCTAGCGCTCCAAGCGGAAGCCTAATAGATTCAAATCCCCATAAAAGTGCCATAAAGAGGATTTACTCCCGACGAAAGGCTAGATATTTAGGCCGAGATCCAGGTCAGAACAACCAGCAGAATGTCTGTAAGTCCATGGAATAAAGATGAGCTTCCAGTTAATTCATCCGAGTCCGGGATTGGATTACTGGAAAAGCTCTCTGTTTCCAGCCATTTCCATCCATTAACCATTTCTTCATCAGATAGTCGTTCCTCAAGTTTTACAAGGATAAACACTGTATCTCATTTAGTCATAAAGGCACTGTTTCCAGCCATTTCCATCCATTAACCATTTCTTCATCAGATAGTCGTTCCTCGAGTTTTACAAGGATAAACACTGTATCTCATTTAGTCATAAAGGCACTGTTTCCAGCCATTTCCATCCATTAACCATTTCTTCATCAGATAGTCGTTCCTCGAGTTTTACAAGGATAAACACTGTTTCTCATTTAGTCATAAAGGCACTGTTTATAGCCATTTCCATCCATTAACCATTTCTTCATCAGATAGTCGTTCCTCGAGTTTTACAAGGATAAACACTGTATCTCATTTAGTCATAAAAGCACTGTTTATATTTAACGCCATTGCGTTCCAACTCGAACAATTAACAACATTAAGCAATACTCAAGTACCGACTAGAACATTTCACGTTTTAGAAACATAGATCACAAAAATACCCGTGGTACTGATTTATAGACCGTAAAATTGGGTAACATTAGTACAGTGGGTAACATTAGTACAGTAGGTAACATTAGTACAGTGGGTAACATTAGTACAGTGGGTAACATTAGTACAGTAGGTAACATTAGTACAGTGGGTAACATTAGTACAGTGGGTAACATTAGTACAGTGGGTAACATTAGTACAGTGGGTAACATTAGTACAGTGTGGTGAAATTGGTACATACATATACTACTTATACATATATGCGTCTAAGCGCGAACAGACAAATACATAGGTATATTTATGGCTGTTTGCACTCTATGGGCAAAGTTCGACCCTATGGTATCAGTTAAATAAAAATATCCAAGCAGGTCAGGTTTGTACCAATTTCTGCATACTGTTCTGATATGACCCCTTTTACGATACTTATATATATTGTATATATTTATATATATATATATATATATATATATATATACATATTGTCTATATATATATACATATTATATGTATATATATATATATATATATATATATATATATATATATACATTTCCAGCTTGGGGTATAAGGATATATTCCGATCCGCGAAGATCAACCGGCTGCTGTAGAATAAGAACGACATCCTGGAGAGATGGAACAACCACCTCATAACTGTTGACGTTGAACGTGTACTTAACTCTAAGTACAACCCTGTGTATCGTCAGCAAAGCTCTCTTAGCTATGGTGAGGAGTACATCAAGTCTAAGACACCAATAGAATGTAAGAGAGCCCTCATGCAGCTCAGACTCTCAAGGGACTCGGAGTTGAGGCTTTATCTTAAAGGCATCTCCTACAGGATCGACACAGGACTAGATTGCACTCCGGAAACCCGAGACACTCGCCCATTTTCTCCTGGAATGCCCAATATACAGATCTGCCCGTACTACATACCTTCAAGATATCCACCCAGAAGTTGATGAAGACAATCTCACATTGATTCTTTCACCTTCGAATAAGGACTCAATGTTCAGGCTCTTTCGCTTTACCATTGAAGCTCTAATGATAAGATAATTTGTGCTTTTTGAGTAGTAAGTTCTGCAAAAGAGGGGAAAAACTCTTTAAACTTCATTCGTCAACTTTAAATGTGGAAAAAAACATTTGTATATAAAGAAGAAAGAAACGAATATTATTTTAATTAAGATTTAAATTATCTATATTTATTACGATCGAATGAGAAATGTTTTCTTATCATTATTTATTTATTATTATTTTATTTTGTAACCAGACCCCAGTAACTGTTTTTTAAACAAAATACAGAATTTCATCTATCTATCTATATATACATTTCTCATTTCCCTCTCACACAGGCTCCAAAATACTTTCTCTAACTTAAGGCCACGTTAACCAGACAAATCCGTCTACCGGAACACTCGGCAAATTCAACACTGGTCAAAACAAAACGGCTTTTATTTTGAAGACGTACAGGTACTCTTTTTATTGGTTCCAATGCCCATAGACCAAGAAAATAGGGGCGTTTGAAGTTTATAGCTGGCGCAAAAACGGGCCGATTTTCATAAAATTTGGTACTAAATATTGAGTTTTATTTGAAAATTCGAGTTGGTTTATCACATGAATCCGTCTACCGAAACACAGTTTAGGCGAAATTCGCGCGAAATAAAATCGTAAAACTTACGTTCTTGCCGTACTTGGCTCCCACGTATATGTTTTATAATTATTTTGTCGTAGAAAAACGAATGAAACCTTTTTCAAGGCAATATCAGTAACCGTTTAGGGAAAAAGTGGATAAAAAAAACTTTCTTAGATGTTTAAAATTCATCCAAACCAAGATATTTAAATTTTGGTTACATTTGGAGTTTAAATAATAATAATTATATATATATATAATTATAATAATAAAATTTTATTATCAGACATGAGCAGTTTTATGATTCAGAATATGTTCTTAAATATCTGTAAAACAGTACATAAATCGTGGTAAATCGACATTAACCATTCGAAAACATAATAAATCTCCTAGAAAAACGTTTCTGATGTGATTTTCGATGTGTCGATCGGATTGAGAGAAATAACCACTTTCCGAAGGAAGGTAACTTTTGAGGTTGCACATGCCCTTTTGTCCAGTCACTTATAATAACAACTACAATTGAAGGGGTTGGGGCAAAATAGTGCCAAAGAGCATTTTTAACAAAACCTAACTGTAGCTGCTATATGTTGGATATTATGTGGGACTGTCAGTTGAAATGGTTAGGAGCAACAAGATTAAGTAGCATACAGAGCTTCTAGTCATATTTTAGTAGCATTTACATCATAGACTGATAGTCCCACATAATATCCAACTTATAGCAGCAACAGTTAAGTTTTGTTAAAAATGTTGCTTGGCACTATTTTGCCACGACCCCTTCAATGATTCTTTCTCTTCAGTAGAGAAATGGTACGAATTTATGTTCATAAAAATGGCCAACAGAAGGCAGCATTTAGGTACAAACATTGAAGCCATTAAAAATCAAGTCAAAATTAGAAACGTCGTTAAATTCAAATTGACTTACGCAACCAATCAACCACTGGAATTTATTTTACATAGAATTGCCGAATAGGACCCCGACTTTCCCTTGCCCCTTATCGGGTATCCTTGTGACAAATCTATAAAAACACTGTTCTAGCTTTCCCTACTCTCGGAATTATTCAGAATGGCTCATAAACCCAGGAGGTTATGTAAATAGGTAGAACCTCGAGACGTTCCATAATTACCATTACTGAATAACTTTCAACGAGGAAAAACTTGGACAATTTCCAAATAGGACTAATGTTTGAAATAAAAACACCATATAAGACTTAATAAGTTACAAAACACATTTCAATGCTTGACAGTAAATTTTTATTTAAGTAAAGTCATGTTTAAATATCGTCAAGTTGCTGAATACCCGTGCTTCGTCACGGCAGATAAGTATTTATTTTATTGGGTTAAATAATGTATCATCAAAATTAAAGCTACTACATAATTGTGTGCAGTTTATTATAGCACGGTTCCCGACATACTTTAAAAATTTATCTTTCCAAGATGTAATTTGGAAACACCCATTATATTTGCGAGCATTACCAAGAAGTGTTCTGACTGGGGATGCTGATGGGTGAGCAGGCTGTGCAAGGGTTCGGGATATTATTACCTCAGATGGCTCATCACCGGGTATAGCGTAAACTCTATGAGGGAGAAAATCACAGTTTATTTCTAGTAACTCAAGGTCTGTTATCATAGTTGAAATGAACCGAAAGTAAAAATAATACTATGACATAGATACAGTACGGTAACAGCTGACCTGTTATCGTCCTAGCAACGCATGCTGCTTAGTCTTGCATGCTCTAACCAACTAAAACTTTAATCCTGTCTAAAAATACTTAAAAATTCGAATATCAAAAAGTCCTTTCTTAGCGAGTGTTTAAAATCTAAAGGGAGTGTCCATGCAAAATTTCAAGTTTTTCTGTCGAGTGGTTTGGGCTGGGTGATGGTAGGTCAGTAAGTGAGTGGTATTTGACAAATATATAGTAGACTAGCTGACTACCCGTGCTTCACCACGGCCGATAAGTAGACTAGCTGAATACCCGTGCTTCACCACGGCCGATAAGTAGACTAGCTGAAAACCCTTGCTTCACCACGGCAGATAAGTAGACTAGCTGAAAACCCTTGCTTCACCACGGCAGATAAGTAGACTAGCTGAATACCCGTGCTTCACCACGGCAGATAAGTAGACTAGCTGAATACCCGTGCTTCACCACGGCAGATAAGTAGATTAGATGAAAACCCGTGCTTTACCACGGCAGATAAGTAGACTAGCTGAATACCCGTGCTTCACCACGGCAGATAAGTAGACTAGCTGAATACCCGTGCTTCACCACGGCAGATAAGTAGACTAGCTGAATACCCGTGCTTCACCACGGCAGATAAGTAGACTAGCTAAAAACCCTGCTTCACCACGGCAGATAAGTAGACTAGCTGAATTCCCGTGCTTCACCACGGCCGATAAGTAGACTAGCTGAATACCCGTGCTTCACCACGGCCGATAAGTAGACTAGCTGAATACCAGTGCTTCACCACGGCCGATAAGTAGACTAGCTGAATACCCGTGCTTCACCACGGCCGATAAGTAGACTAGCTGTAAACCCGTGCTTCACCACGGCAGATAAGTAGACTAGCTGAATACCCGAGCTTCACCACGGCAGATAAGTAGACTAGCTAAAAACCCTGCTTCACCACGGCAGATAAGTAGACTAGCTGAATTCCCGTGCTTCACCACGGCCGATAAGTAGACTAGCTGAATACCCGTGCTTCACCACGGCCGATAAGTAGACTAGCTGAATACCCGTGCTTCACCACGGCCGATAAGTAGACTAGCTGAATACCCGTGCTTCACCACGGCCAATAAGTAGACTAGCTGAATACCCGTGCTTCACCACGGCCGATAAGTAGACTAGCTGAAAACCCGTGCTTCACCACGGCAGATAAGTAGACTAGCTGAATACCCATGCTTCACCACGGCCGATAAGTAGACTAGCTGAATACCCGTGCTTCACCACGGCCGATAAGTAGACTAGCTGAATACCCGTGCTTCACCACGGCCGATAAGTAGACTAGCTGAATACCCGTGCTTCACCACGGCAGATAAGTAGACTAGCTGAATTCCCGTGCTTCACCACGGCCGATAAGTAGACTAGCTGAATACCCGTGCTTCACCACGGCCGATAAGTAGACTAGCTGAATACCCGTGCTTCACCACGGCAGATAAGTAGACTAGCTGAATACCCGTGCTTCACCACGGCAGATAAGTAGACTAGCTGAATTCCCGTGCTTCACCACGGCCGATAAGTAGACTAGCTGAATACCCGTGCTTCACCACGGCCGATAAGTAGACTAGCTGAATACCAGTGCTTCACCACGGCCGATAAGTAGACTAGCTGAAAACCCGTGCTTCACCACGGCAGATAAGTAGACTAGCTGAATACCCGTGCTTCACGACGGCAGATAAGTAGACTAGCTGAATACCCGTGCTTCACCACGGCAGATAAGTAGACTAGCTGAATACCCGTGCTTCACCACGGCAGATAAGTAGACTAGCTGAATACCCGTGCTTCACCACGGCAGATAAGTAGACTAGCTGAAAACCCGTGCTTCACCACGGCAGATAAGTAGACTAGCTGAAAACCCGTGCTTCACCACGGCAGATAAGTATACTAGCTGAATACCCGTGCTTCACCACGGCAGATAAGTAGACTAGCTGAAAACCCGTGCTTCACCACGGCAGATAAGTAGACTAGCTGAATACCCGTGCTTCACCACGGCAGATAAGTAGACTAGCTGAATACCCGTGCTTCACCACGGCCGATAAGTAGACTAGCTGAATACCCGTGCTTCACCACGGCAGATAAGTAGACTAGCTGAATACCCGTGCTTCACCACGGCAGATAAGTAGACTAGCTGAATACCCGTGCTTCACCACGGCAGATAAGTAGACTAGCTGAATACCCGTGCTTCACCACGGCAGATAAGTAGACTAGCTGAATACCCGTGCTTCACCACGGCCGATAAGTAGACTAGCTGAATACCCGTGCTTCGCCACGGCCGATAAGTAGTTTTTATATTGCGTTAAATAAGATATGATCAAAATTAACGCTACTACATACTTTTGTATTCATTCGTAGTTACAACCATTTAAAAAGTTAGGTAAACAGAGACAAATACAGGTTGAAAAGAATAAAACTAACAACTTTGAAGTTTTAAGCACTTATCTCTTCGATTGACATCGCCCCACCGAACATTACAACAGAATCTTATTGTAGAGAATTTAGTAACCTTTCGAATAGCCGTCTTCCACTTACTAAGATTTCCCAGCGGTTTTCGAGATATTTCAGAAAATATACTGAGATCCGAAAACTTTGTATCCCCATTAATACAATTTGTTCCATTAGTACTTCTGACCTCCAAACGAAACCAAATTTTAAATATCTTAGATTAGATGAATGTCAAATACCTGGTGCAAGTTTCAAGTGAACCAATCATCGTTTCTGAATACCCAAATACCTGGTACAAGTTTCAAGTGAACCAATCATCGTTTCTGAATACCCAAATACCTGGTGCAAGTTTCAAGTGAACCAATCATCGTTTCTGAATACCCAAATACCTGGTGCAAGTTTCAAGTGAACCAATCATCGTTTCTGAATACCCAAATACCTAGTACAAGTTTCAAGTGAACCAATCATCCTTTCTGAATACCCAAATACCTGGTGCAAGTTTCAAGTGAACCAATCATCGTTTCTCAATACCCAAACAGAAAATTAGTTTGGAAAAGTATTTTTAGGAATTGTTCTCGTAAACTGTTACAGAGATCGCTTTAAAAATGGTTTCCTTACGTTAAGGAATCTATGTAACACGTACTTGCAAGCACATGGACTCGAAAATGTAAGCGTTGCGATTTTTCCGCGCAAATTTTGCTCCAAAAACCATGTTCCAGTAAACGGATTCAGCTGGTTAATGAACTTGACCTTTCAAATGAGAAGAAAGATTTTTGTACCAAATGTCATCAAAATCAGATCATTTTTGAGCCGATGAGGACCTTCCTAATAATTCCAACCCCCCTAAAAGGGCTTAAACATTTCAATATCAAAAAATCCTTTCTTTGCGAGTGTTTACACTCTATGAGGGACAAAATCACAGTTTATTTCTAGTATTTCAAGGACTGTCATCATAGTGGAAATTAACCTCAATTAAAAATAATACTATGAAATAGATAATGTACGGTAACAGCTGTTCTTTATCGTCCAAGCAACACATGCTGCCTTGGCTTGCCTGCTCTAACCAACTAAAACTTTAACCCCCTCTAAAAATATTTAAAAATTCGAATATTAAAAAATCCTTTCTTAGCGAGTGCCTACGTTATATAGGGAGTGTCCAGGCAAAATTTCAAATTTTTCTGTCGAGTGGTTTGGGCTGGGGGTTGATAGGTCAGTGCGTGAGTCAGTGAGTGAGTGAGTGGTATTTGACAAATATATAGTAGATTTCCACCACTTATTTCTAAATAAATCTCTTTATCCAATTTTATGGAGAAATATCAACTTGTTTGCTGTATTTCAGTTGTAAAGTAATCAATCATCCTAATCCTACAGCCCAATCCTTATCCAGCACCAATCATCCTTCCTCTCCACCAAGACGTCTTAGTAGGAAGTGGCTCCGAGATCTTCTCAAGCTGTGAAATGTCGTTCTGTGGAGTGAAAAATGTTCAGTGTATTTCTATACCCTGGAAGAAAAAGGGCCAATGTCCAAACCTCTAAAATTAGAGTGAACTGCACGAGCGACATCAGGGCGGGATAAACAGAATTGATAGAAGGGCTAATGTCTTCCCATTGTTAGTTATTTCTCAATAACCAAAAATCAAAAACATAAATTATAATGTAGGTAGTTGGTAAGTTACATAGGGTACGGCATGTCACAGGCTAGGTTTTTTTTTTGTTTTTTTTTTTTTGTTTTTTTTTACGGCGCATCAACAAATCTTGGCTATTAGCGCCGACATCCAGGGTGCAACCAAGAATTTTCTCAGCGAGCCCTGAGATGAGAAAATTTCTGGCGCCGGTGGGGATCGAACCCACCATCTCCCGCTTATGAATCCAGCGCGCTAGCCACTAGACCACGGGAGACCCCCACAGGCTAGGTTATTTAAATTTTTGTTACAGAAACGTTTTGGCTATAAGCCATTTTCAATCTGTCAAAAAATAATAATAATTACAAAAATATATATATATTTTTTTTTTTTTTTTATTGAATATTTACAATCTGTATTCATAAATACAATAAGTAAATAAATATCTCATACATAGCTATACACAAGGAAGAACAGAGGGGAGAAGGCAGCCATTGCTGTCACTCCCTAATACAAAAATATATGACTGCAAAATAAAATTCCCCTAATATGTCTCTAGTACAAAGGCAAAATAAAATTCTTAATAAATAACAAATTAAACATTTACCTGGTTTGTAAGGCAATGGTTGAATTCTTCATTGTATCTTCTGTCTCCACCTGAAACAAAATTTATCTCTTCAGTTACAACAATTACACATATAATAGTGTCACTAAATACTATAATTGTATAATATTGCCCTTAATAATTGCAAACTCATAGGTTACAGCTGGTAATTAAATATGTCTTCTTATAAATAAGATTAAAATATTGGTAACTGTAAAATTTTAATATTGATAATATCACCGATTGCGGTTTATAAAGAATATCGGAAAAAACGTGCCTCGCTTAGGGTGGACGTCGTTTAACCTAAGGGTACCTATAAACAGAAATCGCCCAACTACATCGACATATACATTTATGTTACAATATTGCAAACAACAAATTCACATAATAAATAGACAACTATAACATTCCTGTCCTAAACTGTGTGGTCTGTAACGAGTTCCGGAGGAATGCGATGAAACTAAATTATAAAAATATTGGATAAGCGTAAAAGAGTTTTGGCCTATTACTTTCCATCCATGGAATATTGTAAGCGAGACTGTCACCAGAAAAAAATCAATCTGCTTTGAGCGGGACTCGAACCGAGACCTCTCGCACGAGAATCCATTGTGATAGTTACTAAAACTCGGGTAGAACCTTATGGCTCTTTTATTGTTATTTATAGTTTTTTTTTTTTTTTTTTTTTTTTTTTTTTTTTTTTTTTTTTTTTTTTTTTTTTTTTTTTTTTTACGGCGCATTACATCTAGGTCATTAGCGCCGACAACCAGGGTGCGGCGAGGAATTTTCCCAGCGAGCCTTGAGATGAGAAAATTCCTGCCGGAGGTGGGAATCGAACCCACCATCTCCCGCTTATGAATCCAGCGCGATAGCCACTAGACCACGGGAGACCACAATTATTTATAGTTTTTACAACTTCTACTATGTCAATTTCTATCTTCATTTTTGTTTACAGACACCTCCCTCATTAGTTGACCATTATGTATACTTAGTTTCGTTGCTAGGAAAATGAAACCTCCATACCATAAAAAACAATAATGGATTATTCTAAAATATATGATACACATCCGTGAGGCAACAGTTTTTCATCTTATCATTGCCCTGATGAAGGCTTAAATTTCAAGCCGAAAGTCGACAAAAATTAAAAAAAATTTCTTAAAAAAAAAACTGTAGATTTATTAATATGCCCTCAAAACAGAAACCTGAAAATATCTCCCTCTCAATAAATTCACTCTAATCATTATTGATTGTAGCTTTTTAACAGGAAGATTTAATCCGAGGAAAAGCAGGTAAAATGGATTGTACCAGAGTCCACCCATGTTCCAGATATGTCAAGAATGATTAGGGGTCATTCAAGAATGCCTCCTCAATGGAGAATGACGGGTTGACGTGGGCAATTATGGCGTTATTTCTACTCGAACAGGATGTATTTACATTCTCTATCGGGACGTACACTTTTCAGATGATTTAGTTGACAATTATGAGGAATTTTCATGAAATTCTTAAGGATTATTAAGGTGATTCGTGAAACTTTTCCGAAGGATTAAGGCATAAATGTTGCGAGGTTCCGCTCACAAAATCAGCTTTGGTTTGTTCTTTGTTCGGATCATTCAGTAACTACAATGGTTTGAGTGAAGATCTCCAATCTTGTGGTCGGAACCTGCAGCGCATCAGTGACTCTCCTCTCGAATGTTGGCGAGCAAATTCAGAATGTCAAGAAACGTTTACTTTAGAAAACTACTATATATAGTAGTTTTTTTTCACACAGAATCACAGAATATGGGTTTCATCAAACTCTTTCAGGGAAAACGTCCTTCTTGAAGCATCGGCATGAATCTGACGAAAGAAAGAGAGATAAAAAGAGATTGAGGGAGAGAGGGTGGGAGAGAGATAGAGAGAGAGAGTGAGTGAGACAGGGTGAGAGAGAGAGAGAGAGAGGGAGGGAGGGAGGGTGAGAGAGAGAGAGAGAGAGAGAGAGAGAGAGAGAGAGGGAGGGTGAGAGAGAGAGAGAGAGAGAGAGAGGGGGGGGGGGAGAGGGAGAGAGAGAGAGAGAGAGAGAGATAGAGAGAGAGAGAGAGAGAGAGAGAGTGAGAGAGAGACTAGAAAGTCGAACCAAAGCATTGGCAAATCTAACTCATTTTTAAATTTCAAAGAATGTAGTTTCAGGAGCTCTGACAACCTTCAAAATAGTGTAATCTCTGCAATTTAAGATAAACTATTAGTTCACTACAGAATGATTAAACATTAATTAGTGCATTACATAAATTATGTAATTATGTATATTCATGATATTTATAAAAGTTTTCAATATGTTCACGTGAAATACTAGTCCCCAAAATTTTTGTTGGCCATATCCTGCAAAACATGTAGCAAATTATGACTGCTTAATTTTTGCCAATTCATAAATTATTTTGTTTCTTAAAAGGCTCTAGTATGGTAAATATTTTTTTCAAAACAATACTATATCTTAGCTCCTAGATTCGAGCGTTAAGGCTCTTTTTATAATTGGAGATCATAAAAATAAAAATCTTTACAAAAAGCTACTAAGTCTGGAAAATAACAGAGGGAGTGGAAACCGGTCCGGTGGTATTAAGGTCAAGGTGACTGTAAGCCAACAGCAAACAATCTTGAACACATTTCTCCAGAGTTGGTATGTGGGTGGGGAGGATGCAATTAGTGGAGCTGTCCACATTCCTTAAGGAGGGACCTTTGAGGTAATAGGGATTTCGTGAAGGAAAGGACTATTATCCATGTTGGGTACAGGTATGGTTAGTCTTGCTGAGGGAAGGGTCTACTATCCATGTTGCGTGCAGGTATGGTTAGTATAGGTGAGGGATGAGTCTCCTATCCATCTTGGGCGCAGGTATGGTTAGTATTGGTGCGGGAAGGTTCTACTATCCATGTCCGATGCAGGTATGGTTAGTCTTGGAGAGGGAAGGGTCTACTATCCATGATGCGTGCAGGTATGTTTGGTTTAGGTAGGAAATGGGTCTGCTATCCATGTTGAGTGGTGGTATGATTAGTCTTGCTGAGGGAAGTGTCTACTACCCATGTCGGGTGGTGGTATGATTAGTCTTGCTGAGGGAAGGGTTTAATATCCATGTTGGGGGCAGGTATGGTTAGTCCTGGTGAGGGAAGGGCCAACTATCCACTTCGGGTGCTGGTATGGTTAGTCTTGGCGAGGGAAGGGTTTAATATCCATGTTGGGTGCTGGTATGGTTAGTCTTGATGAGGGAAGGGTCTAATACCCACGTCAGGTGAAGGCAAGGTTAGTCTTGGAGAGGGAAAGGTCTACTATCCAAGTTGGGTGCAGGTATGGATAGTCTTGGAGAAGGAAAGGTCTACTAGCCACGTTGGATGCAGGTATGGATAGTCTTGGTGAAGGAAAGGTCTACTAGCCACGTTGGATGCAGGTATGGTTAGTCTTGGTAAAGGAAAGGTCTACTATCCAAGTCGGGTGCAGGTATGGGTAGTCTTGGTGAAGGAAAGGTCTACTAGCCACGTTGGATGCAGGTATGGTTAGTCTTGGTAAAGGAATGGTCTACTATCCAAGTTGGGTGCAGGTATGGATAGTCTTGGTGAAGGAAAGGTCTACTAGCCACGTTGGATGCAGGTATGGTTAGTCTTGGTGAAGGAAAGGTCTACTATCCAAGTTGGGTGCAGGTATGGATAGTCTTGGAGAAGGAAAGGTCTACTATCCAAGTTGGGTGCAGGCATGGATAGTCTTGGAGAAGGAAAGGTCTACTATCCAAGTTGGGTGCAGGTATGGATAGTCTTGGAGAAGGAAAGGTCTACTAGCCACGTTGGATGCAGGTATGGATATTCTTGGTGAAGGAAAGGTCTACTTTCCAAGTTGGGTGCAGGTATGGATAGTCTTGGAGAAGGAAAGGTCTCCTATCCAAGTTGGGTGCAGGTATGGATAGTCTTTGTGAAGGAAAGGTCTACTAGCCACGTTGAGTGCAGGTATGGATAGTCTTGGAGAAGGAAAGGTCTCCTATCCAAGTTGGGTGCAGGTATGGATAGTCTTTGTGAAGGAAAGGTCTACTAGCCACGTTGGATGCAGGTATGGATAGTCTTGGAGAAGGAAAGATCTACTAGCCACGTTGGATGCAGGAAGGTATTGATGAGGGAAAGGTATATTGTCCACCTTGGGTTCATTTATTGCTGGACTTGGTGAAGGAAAGATCTATTATCCAAGTCAGGTTCTTGTATAGTTAGATTCGATAGTGAAAATGTCACTGGGAGGCTAATGGTACTCTCTTGTTAGGACGCAAGGAAAGAAAATTGCTAACAAGGCGAATGAAATAGCATAATCACAAGTTAACCCAACCATTCAGAGACTGATCAAAAACGGTCATTCAATCCTCAGGAGTACCTGAGCAAGAACCTTAGATTTAATGAACGAAGGAACTGACAGGAGTGTGCGCCGCAGAAGGTTGGAACGGCAAAGGGATCGTGCGCCTCATTTAATAGCCCTAGAACAGCACCCTAGCCTATTACTAACCACCTGTCTTGAAATGAGCATATCTCCACGAGCCCCCGGGGTTTGATAAGACCGTGAGGCTCGAGAAATCATCCTACCCACTAAGCACGAGTCTCGCTCATTTCAGAATCCACCACGTTCTCGGCACTTAACTCCAGTGCTTCCAACAATATGACTACGGCTGCGACAGGCGAACTACAACGTGGTCCCTTCCAAAAACACAAGCCGTAGTACCATCATTTCTAAACCCGAAGGTAAAACCCCCTACGGTTTCCCCTGCAGAAGAGAACAGATATGGACTTACCTGAACTCCCGAAGTAGGGCAGGTTCCGTACCGTGGCATAGCTTCTCATCGTTAGCCATGTCGGATGAACGATGAATGCCGGACCCGATGTAGAACAAGCATTCGTAGCCAGCACATGGAGAGGAACCCGATGGGTCACCCCAGACCTGATGAGTCGGCTTCGGATTCTGGGGTCCCCCCCCCCTGCTGAAGCAGGATTGGGTCCCAGCCACGTCAGCTGGCCACCACCGAACTGACAGAGGAATTAAACCCAAAGTCTTCTGGCTTGTCTTTTAGGAAACCAGTAAATATAACTAGATTAAATTCTATTAATAACACAAACAGCCCACAAAATAAGAGATTAAAAAGTGAAACACAAGAGAAAAGAACGGTACTTAAAAGATATGTTCCCCTTAGTTTAACCTGATCTTTTCCAATGTTCAAATTAAATCACGTTATATGGAGGGTTGAAAGCACAACTAGACCAAGTCGATGTTACACAATTTTCAGAAAATGAGTATTATGGGTTTTAATTGGAGAGAGGTTGTATAAATCCTATTGACCAGTATAAGTCTTAAAAAGATTTGAACTTAAACTCTGATCTTAATTTTAGATATCACTTACACTACTTATGTTTAGCCTCGTTCATAAAATAGTTACAACTTGGCCGTGGCTTACTTCTGCTCTGAAAACTTATAAGAATAACTCTTAGATGTGTAGCAAGAACTGCGACAAGCAGCAAAATAATGAAGTTAGGACTTAGTCTCCTAACTGAAAAGAGCCATTTTAGTAATACTCTTCAATCCCATTACAGCATAAAATGTCAAAAATGGACTTGGTCTAGTTCTGCTCTTAACCATCCATATAACCTCCATCAATCAGATGGTTCCACTACAAATCTATTCCTTACTCCGTTACACATGTTAATTATTTAACAATATTGTTTAAATCAATCTCTAAATGGAGTTAATGGCATGTAATATCTAGACACCTTGGTGACTTGAAGACATATTGAGAGAAACAGCACCCAACGCCATTGCACTGCAAGAAACACAAAGCAGGCAATACTCTATCTTGAAATTATTAGGCTTTTCTACGTTAATCTCCAGCTAGCTTTAAATATTGATTTTTGAACAAACGGAACTCACTTCATTGTGATTCTGAAGAATATTAGGATGAAGAGGTTGTGCTAAAGGAAAACAATAAATATACTGAAATACTTGATAACAGGATGAAGAAATTACATACAGAAATAGCTGATAAGGATAATAACATTATATTGAGTGAATTAGATTGTACCGAGTTGATAAAGAGCCGTAAAAAGAGAGGGAAGGTGGGGATTGGGCGTTGCGTAAACATGTTTACAGACGATAACAACACCAAGAGAGGGAAGGTGGGGATTGGGCGTTGCGTAAACATGTTTACAGACGATAACAACACCAAGAGAGGGAAGGTGGGGATTGGGCGTTGCGTAAACATGTTTACAGACGATAACAACACCAAGAGAGGGAAGGTGGGGATTGGGCGTTGCGTAAACATGTTTACAGACGATAACAACACCAAGAGAGAGGGAAGGTGGGGATTGGGCGTTGCGTAAACATGTTTACAGACAATAACAACACCAAGAGAGGGAAGGTGGGGATTGGGCGTTGCGTAAACATGTTTACAGACGATAACAACACCAAGAGAGGGAAGGTGGGGATTGGGCGTTGCGTAAACATGTTTACAGACGATAACAACACCAAGAGAGGGAAGGTGGGGATTGGGCGTTGCGTAAACATGTTTACAGACGATAACAACACCAAGAGAGGGAAGGTGGGGATTGGGCGTTGCGTAAACATGTTTACAGACGATAACAACACCAAGAGAGGGAAGGTGGGGATTGGGCGTTGCGTAAACATGTTTACAGACGATAACAACACCAAGAGAGGGAAGGTGGGGATTGGGCGTTGCGTAAACATGTTTACAGACGATAACAACACCAAGAGAGGGAAGGTGGGGATTGGGCGTTGCGTAAACATGTTTACAGACGATAACAACACCAAGAGAGGGAAGGTGGGGATTGGGCGTTGCGTAAACATGTTTACAGACGATAACAACACCAAGGGAGAGGGGGGGGGGGGGGGTAGTGTATACTACGTCAGGATATGGTTCGGCGATCAAAGTTGGCACAGCAAAGTTTTAGTATGTACATTTTATTAATGAGAAAGGGCGAACCTGAAAAATCGAATTCTTTCCCCCTTAGTCAGAGAGGTGTAGGTAACAGGAGGCTTTGCGTGGTTTTAGCACTTTCCTCCGAAGGAAAGTAGCTATTGAGGTTCCACTCATGACGGAATTTTTGAAAAATTTCTTCAAAGCTTTATCGATCCTACCTAGTAGACACCGAAAATGACACCCGTTAATATAAATATATATATATATATATATATATATATATATATATATATATATATATATATATATATGTCTGTTAACACGATAGCGCCCAGAGTTTTTGTGTTTTCTTCACGAAACGTGGTATATAGCGTTCAATTAGCAAACGATTGAACGAGTTCGTTAACCACCAAAATCGGTCCACCGGAAGGGGGGTTTACTCAGGACCCAAAACACTAATTTGACCATGCCAGCCGTAGTTTTTGTTATATTTCAACGAAACTCGGTATTCGTTAAGTTGATCTAAAGAGACAAATACGTTGTAAATATAAACTAAATCGGTTCATTAGGAGGGGGGGGGGGGTTTACTCCGGACCTAAATTACTAATATACTCATACCGGTCGTAATTTCTGCTGTATTGTAACGAAACGCGGTATACGTCATGGGTATCTCATGAGAAAGAAGTGTTGTAAAAATGAAGTAAATCGGTCTATTGGAAAGGAGGGTTTACTTAAACTCTGTTTCATTAGAATTAGCCCGCCAGACGTAGGTTACCAAAGCCGCCGCGAGGAGCGCTATCTCCCACTAGGGGGACTGTGTCCTGTTCCTGCGTCAGATCAAAAGACGGAAAATGAAGTTTTTGTGTATGTACTAAGTAGTACAGTATCATGTATTAACGTAACTCTGGAAGCAAATTATTTACAAAATTAATAATTGAACAGTTCTCATAAGAAATGTAAATGAGCAGAACAATTCACGTTTTTATTTTATTAATATAGGTTATTTACAGCAAATTATTCAGGAATGTAGTCTACACTAAAAAAATTCTGAGGAAAGTGCTTAGTTATGCAGCTCCTGCGTGACGGACTTTTTCTGTTTCGGCTTTAGTTTTCTCAAAGTTTCAAGTAAATGTGAGTAGTACCATCATCTACATGGCTAACCCAGGGTCTGAAACCTACATTCGCGCCATAAATATTGTATCATCAGAAGCTAACAGAATCCCCTGGATACGTATCCCTCTAGTCGTCTTTTGGTACGTTTTTGGCTGTGCATCGCGGCGCTTAACGTTTCAACTACAGTACATGGTTTGAACGACAGTGTAAAGCAGAAGACAAGATCGGAGTGATTTCGCAATTGCAATAGCAAGACTTTGCAGGACTGGCAGGCAGCCAGATCTAGGGATGCTACGGATACCTGTGATGGTATGCGGTGATGGAATGCGGTACAGCAACGCATTAGCTATCTTCTGCATAAGGAAGTCATTGGTTAGATTCAACAAGATCATTAGCTTGTTAGATCATTAGGTAAGATAGGCTTTTAGCACGCTTATTTGGCATCTAAAGATAGTAAAACAATTCCAACCCCTCTCCCCCCTTATTGCGAACACGAAAATATCAGTTGTGAAGTTTATAAAAACTATTTATTCATATCGCACTGGTATTTCTAAAATGACACAACTCACAAAAATCGGTTTTATTCACGCCGTCATAGTTATGACTATGAAAGACATGGTAAATATCTCTTTATCGACCATCAAAACTGTATGTATCAAAGCCCCCTACATAGGGAAGAGTGACATAACTCATAAACTAGTGCGATATGATTAGGTGAGATGCAAAACTCGTTCGTTCCAAAGGAACTTATTGGTACTTACGTACTAGTTGCACCGATCTCGAGAACCGGCTCCCGTTTAGGCTCACGCCCAGTGATCCGGATCATCAAATGACAGGTTACACTGTTCTGCACGAAAATCCTCATTCAAACCAAAACATGCTTTCTTACTGTTTTTCAAATGTGCTGAACACGAATTTGAAGTCAGATTCTGTCTACCACGCACAGTTTCTTGAGAAATTCTAGGTTTTTATCCAAAAATGTGAGTTTTTTGTAAAATTGACGATTTTTTTTGGCATCAAAAGATAGTGAAAAAAATTCAAAAGCCCGATGATTTTGAGCGCAATGAAGTATATTTGAACGAAAAAAAATTTGATAGAAATATTACAAGTGGTTGAAGAAATATGGCTAAAAGTGTTTTTTCAGTTTTTGATCTTGAGGCAGGGATTTGGTCTCTACCTGGATCTTTAGGGGAATGACCTTCCTTTCTCTTTTATGGAGGTATCCTTTTCATTCAAATCCTTACCTGCCTCCCTTTCACCCTCAATACCCCAACTCCCCCCTCCCCCTCCCACTCAGCCCCTCTCTTGTCACTATTTTCTTCTAGGATTTGATCAGTACTCTCGAGGCTTTCGCTAAACGCACTTATTTGGATATTCAGTTGTGCTATCATTGTTCTGGGAACAGTTCACTTTTAGCGCGGTTCCTCCCTCCCCCATAGGGAGGAACCCCGCTTATAAGGTTGATACAATGAAACAATCCCGAAGTGTCGACAAGAAAATTTCGCGTTTCAGAACCCCTAGAGACCGAAAATAACGGTGGTTCAAATTTGTATATATATATATATATATATGTATATATTTATATATATATATATATATATATATATTTGTCTTTTCGCTCATTTCTGGCTTCCCTGATGGTCCGATTTTGATGAAATTTGGTACAAAAATCTGTCGTCCAATTTGAAAGGTCAAGTTCGTTAACCAGCAGAATCCGCCCACTGGAAGATGGCGTTTGGGGCGAAATTCGCGCAAAAAAAATCTTATCGCTTACGTTTTTGAGTTCATAAGCTTGTAAGTACTCGTTTTAGCACTTTCCTCCGAAGGAAAGTAGCTATTGAGGTTGGACTCATGACGGAATTTTTGAAAAATTTCTTCAAATCTTTATCGATCCTACCAAGTAGACACCGAAAATGACCCCCGTTAAAATTTATATATATATATATATATATATATATATATATATATATATATATATATATATATATGTGACTGTTAACAGGATAGCGGCCAGAGTTTTTGTTTTTTCGTCACGAAACTTGGTATATAGCATTCAATTAGCAAACGATTGAACGAGTTCGTTAACCACCAAAGTCGGTCCACCGGAAGGGGGGGTTTATCCCGAACCCAAAACACTAATTTGACTATGTCAGCCGTAATATTTGTTATATTTCAACGAAACTTGGTATTCGTAGTGGTAATATAGAGAGAAAAGTGAGATATAAAAATGAACTAAATCGGTTCATTAGAAGGGGGGGTTTACTCCGGACCCACAATACCAATTCGCCACTACCAGCCGTGATTTTTGGTATATTTCGACGAAACTCGGTATTCGTAGTGGTAATCCACAGGTAAATATGTGTTGTAAAAATAAACTAAAACGGTTCATTAGGAGGGGGGGTTTACTCCGGACCCACAATACCAATTCGCCACTACCAGCCGTGATTTTTGGTATATTTCGACGAAACTCGGTATTCATAGTGGTAATCTACAGTTAAATATGTGTTGTAAAAATAAACTAAATCGGTTCATTAGAAGGGGGGGTTTACCACGGACCCAAATTCCTAATATACTCATACCGGTCGTAATTTCTGCTGTATACGTCGTGGATAACTCATGAGAAAGAAGTGTTGTAAAAATGAGCTCAATCGGTCAATCGTAAAGCGGGGGTTTAATTTGTAATATATTTCAATAGAAAAGCCCGCCAAACGTAGGTTCACAAAGCCGCCGCAAGGAGCGCTTTCTACCACTAGAGTGACTGTATCCTGTTCCTGCGTTAGATCAAAATACGATACTATGAGGTTTTTTGTATTTATTACGTAGTGTAGTAGGTACCATGTGTAAACATAACTCTGGAAGCAAATTAATAATTGATCAGTTACTCATTACAAATTTAAAAGAGAACTATTCCTGTTTTTATTTTATTTATGTAGGATATTTTAAACAAATTGTTCTGGAAAGCAGTCTACAATGCCCAAATTCTGAGGAAAGTGCTTAGTTATGCAGCTCCTGCGTGACGGACTTTTATAGGCTTCTTGGGCTAGGAAAACGAATGAAACCATTTTCAAGGTGATAGCTTTAACCGTTTTTGAGAAAACTGAAAAAATAATTTTTGAATGCCGTTTTTGGTTTGGGTACGTAGAATCATGGGATTCAGTTGAAACATTTACTGCATCTTCTACATTCATTAAAACTAATATGTTCAAATTTTGGTTGCGTTTGGAGTTAAGGAAGGGTTAGAATAAAATATTTTATTAACAGACATAAAAAAGTTTTGGTAACTTTGTATACTTTCCTTAATATCTCGAAAAAGGTTAAGAATCTTGGGAAACGGAAGACCATTGGAAAGCTTACTAAATGCTCTACAAAAAAGGTTCTAATGAAAGTTTTGATTAGGCGATGTCAATCGGAGAAATAAGTGCATAAAACTTTAAAGTAATTGATTTCGCTTATTCGAACTGTTCTTTTTGTCTTTGATTTTGATACTTAAAATTATGGGATTCAGTTGAAACATTTTCTGCATGTTTGAATTTCATCAACACTAATATGTTAAAATTTCGGTTACGTTTGGAGCTAAGGAAGGATTAGAATAAAATATTTTATTAACAGACATGAAATGTTTTGGGAACTTCGTATACATTCCCTGATATCTGGAAGACGGTTAGGAATATTGGTAAACGGAGGGTTACCATGCGAAAGCTTACTAAATGTTCTACAAAACAAAATTTTGAAACAATTTTTGATTAGGCTATGTCAATCGGAGAAATAAGTGCTTAAACTTTGAAGTAATTGATTTCGTTTATTCGAACGGTTCTTCTTGTTTGTTTTTATTCCTTGTTGTTTTTTCATTGGTTATAGTAGGATAATGTATTTGACAATAAAACAGATTAATTAAAATAAGAAAAGCAATTCATTGTTAAAAATATATCAGGCTGTACCGTATGAAATGTCAGTTTTGGATTTGTCGATTTCCTTCAAATGTCTTGAAACTGTCGAGGCTCCTATTCCGAGTTCTTTGGCATATTCCCTAGTGTTTTTAATTGCTTATAGTAGTCAAATGTATTTGTCAATAAAACAGGATACGTATAATTAGAATTAATATTCAGATGCCGTATGAATATCTAGATTACAGTACTGGTGTTGATTTCGTTCTTTAGAATTATTCTTGGTATTCCCTATTTTCATCTGTTACCCATAGTTTTTTATTGTTAGTAGGTTTTTCTTATTGATTATAGAATATAAATCTATTTGGCTATAAAACAGGATACGTAAAATTAGTGACAATATTTCGGAGATTTCTGAGCGAAATACTTTTAAGATTTTCTACCAGCACGAACGGCTTTTTTCCTCTATTTTTATCCACTAGATAGGCTTTATTTTGCATATTATTCTATATAAGTTTTATTCAGCAAGGGATTCTGATGAAATGTCGTGTTTTTTTGCTGTGGATTTTAAATACGATGTATCTAAGATTGGATAACATTAGCGAGTCTACATAGTTAAGGACCGACGACGGAGGATTACTTCTTGCTATGATTTAGTCTACATATGTATATTAAGCCCTAAATCCAAAAAATAAACTTCACAACGGTCAGATACTATGAGCGAATATGGCGGTTCAATGCCCGTAGAAGCAGAAGGTCCGCAGGAAATTTACCTGCTAAGAGTTAATCCTCAAGAGCTGTAAATATACCCCAGGTATCTGCCGACACAAATACAAAGCCTAGGCGGAGAGCACCCCAAAAACACAGATCCAAACATAGGTTATATACTAAATATTCATAAAGACTACTTAGTTGTAAACCGATTCATCAATTAGCAATCAATAGTTTTCAACAAAGGTTATATACTAAATATTCATAAAGACTACTTAGTTGTAAACCGATTCATCAATTAGCAATCAATAGTTTTCAACAAAGGTTATATACTAAATATTGATAAAAAGTATTTAATTAGAAAAAAAACAATATTCCACAAGACTTGTTTTTGGTCCATTTGTATCTACTCCATAGACTTAATTAGGTGTATTATTCTATTGTAGTTGGGCAACTAAACTTTGTTTTATTTTGTTAAATAAAGTTTTTTTTCTTGACTTGTTATTCGTCAAGACTTTTATTTGTCCTTGTGTATTAACTTGATAGGTTTTATTCGGCATATTATTCTATATAGGCTATATTAGGCAGGGTATTCTACTCAATCTTGTGTACTTCATCTTGATCCTTCTGTACATGGGCGTATAAAAAAACATTTTCGGGGGGGGCTGAGACCATTTCCAGGGTATGGAATACTAAATATTTAGAGCTTGGAATAGTTTTAGGCAACTAAAACGCTATTACACGTAAAATAAAATATGTTTTATGAACTAAGTGATCTTATTTAATTTATTTTTAAGGGTTTTTATCATCAATTCAAAATTTCGGGAGGGGGTGCAGCCCCCTCAGCCCCCCCCCTCATATACGCCCATGCTTCTGTATCCACTAGAAAGGCTTTATTAGGCATATTTTGTATTGATTTATAGAGCTTTGCTTTAGAATGAGAGCCAGATTCTGTAATTTCCGCTTCTGTGTAAAAGTTAGCTACTGTCGGTGTCCCTGACGCCTTAATATCACTTTTATTCGAGATGTTCGAGAGGATTTTGACAATTTTCACGAGATATATAAAAAAATAAGTTTATTTCTTTTCTAAGCTTATCAAATGGCACTAGGGACATGAACGGAACCGCGCTAAGATGCTGCAGTTCCTGCGAGTCGGACTTTTTCTCTGTAATGTCACGACAGTGTATAAATAAGCCTGATTCCTTTTGCTATGTTTGTGGTGAAGTCACATTCAAGTCCACTCAGAAACCTCTGACTCCGCTGGTGAAGAAGGCATACGAGTTATACTTTGGATGTAAAGTAAGTGATCAGGACAAATCCTGGGCTCCTAAAATATGCTGTAGTTCATGCTCACGTTCTCTGACTGGTTGGCTAAATGGGACACATAAGTCAATGCCATTTGCAGTTCCCATGATATGGCGAGAACCTACAAATCACGTGACCGATTGCTATTTTTGCATGACCACAATCAAAGGTTTCTCCTTCAAGAGCGAAAAGAAAATTGTTCACATCCCCTCTGCCATTAGACCAGCTCCACATGATGCCTCCATGCCCATCCCACCAAATCCGAGTAAGTTCCGTCTTAGTTCTGAGGAGTGCAGCGATTCTGAAAGCGTTTCACCTCAACCTGGAACCAGTCAACAAGAAGAAATTTCAAGTTCGTCCAGCCCCTCTGAAACTCAGCCACAGCTCATAAATCAGAGGCAATTGAATGATCTTGTTCGTGATTTAGATCTCCCAAAATCAAAAGCTCAGCTGCTTGGGTCAAGGTTGCAACAATGGAATCTCTTGGAAGGAGGCGTGAATATATCTTTCTTCAGAAAACGTTCTATGCTTTTTCTCGATGGAAGAAAATCTTGTATTTTGCAATGATGTATTTCATTTGCTCCAGGAACTTGATCTGCCAACCAATCCAGAGGAATGGAGACTATTCATTGACAGCTCCAAGTTTAGTTTAAAAGGAGTACTCCTTCATAATGGAAACAAACATCCATCTATCCCAGTAGCTCATTCGGTCCACATGAAAGAAACCTATGACAACATGAAGATACTTCTACAAAAAATCAAGTACCATGAGTACAAATGGCGCATTTGTGCAGATCTTAAAGTGGTAGCCATGCTTACAGGACTCCAAGGAGGTTACACTAAATTTTGTTGTTTTTTGTGCGAGTGGGACAGCAGAAAAAGAGGAGACCATTGTGTCGTAAAAAAATGGCCAGAGCGTAAGGAAAAAGTAGGTGAAAAAAACATTACCAATCCTCCATTAGTGGACAAAAACCAAATAATTTTACCCCCACTCCACATAAAATTGGGGCTAATGAAAAACTTCCTAAAAGCGATGGACAAGGAAGGAGAAGGTTTCATGGACTTAAAACAAAAATTTCCGCATCTCAGCGATGCTAAGATAAAGGAGGGAATTTTCGTAGGACCCCAAATTCGACATCTACTCAAGGACCTCACTTTTGAAGCAAAGTTAAATACTCCTGAGAAAAAGGCTTGGATTGCTTTTCGAGAGGTATGTGCTAAGTTTTTGGGAAACGAAAAATCTAGAGACTACCGAAAAATAGTCCAAGAACTGCTTACTTCATATAAAACATTGGGATGCAATATGTCCTTAAAAATACATTTCCTGCATAGTCACCTAGACTTTTTCGCCCCAAATTTGGGTGCAGTTTCGGATGAACATGGAGAACGATTCCACCAAGACATATCCAGAATGGAAAAAAGATATACTGGCAAATGGAATGAGAAGATGCTGGCGGATTACTGCTGGACACTGCAGCGGGAGACAGAGGAGGAAGAGTACAAAAGAAAAAAAAATACTCATTGACGATGTGTGTATATTTTTTGAGTTGTGTCATATCTAGTATTATACCTGATAGCATGCAGGATTCAATTAATTATATTTTACCATTGAAAAAGAAAAAAAAATCTATTATAATAAAGACAATAATTTTCAAATACAATTTTTCATTTTTTCCAAGTTTCTCCTCTTTTCTCTCAAAATCAGAGGGTGATAGAATTTTTCTGAGTTCAGATTCGGACTCAGCACACCTGAAAACATGAGAAACAGGCAAAATTGTTCAAGGGAGGGGAGAAAAGTTTTTTTTTTTGCAGAACAGTGTTATTGGTGAAATGAAAGGTTAATGACAGGTAATGACAGGTTATAAGTAGTCTGAATAAAAGGTCGCCATATTGAAAAGGTCGCCATATTGCCTGATCCGGATCATGAAATGATAGGTTATTGGTGAAATGAAAGGTTAATGACAGGTTATAAGTGGTCTGAATAACAGGTCGCCATATTGAAATGGTCGCCATATTGCCTGATCCGGATCATGAAATGACAGGTTATTGGTGAAATGACAGGTTAATGACAGGTTGTAAGTGGTCTGAATAACAGGTCGTCATATTGAAATGGTCGCCATATTGCCTGATCCGGATCATGAAATGACAGGTTAATGGTGAAATGACAGGTTATAAGTGGTCTGAATAACAGGTCGCCATATTGAAATGGTCGCCATATTGCCTGATCCGGATCATGAAATGACAGGTTAATGACAGGTTATAAGTGGTCTGAATAACAGGTCGCCATATTGCCTGATCCGGATCATGAAATGACAGGTTATTGGTGAAATGAAAGGTTAATGACAGGTTATAAGTGGTCTGAATAACAGGTCGTCATATTGAAATGGTCGCCATATTGCTTAATCCGGATCACTGACTGGGAGCCTGAATGGGAGCCAGTTCTCGAGATCGGTGCAACTAGTACGTAAGTACCAACTTATTTTTCAGAAAGCTCAAAAAACTCAAAACTACGTCTTGTAGAGTGGCAAGATTATGTTTTATTATTTTATTTTATTTATTTTTTTTGCCTTCGAAAGGTACATCTTTATGTTTACAGATTTATGTTATATTTCAACATATGTTGGAATAGCATTGAAATATCTTTTATAATCTAATGCCGTGTTTATTAAGGCGTGAGCACTTAACACTCTGTGCCAAAGGTGGTGGCTTTATTTAGAAAAAAAGACAAGGTATCAGCCCTATCCTGGCTAGAAAGGGTGGTAACCTATAGATAACCCGTCCTAAAATTCTTAGTTAATAATAATGGACGTTAAAATTTAAATTATTTAATGCCACCTCAATTTTACAAAAAATTGAACGAACGAGTTTTGCACCTCACCTCCTCGTATCTTGTAATAAGTTATGCATTAAAAACTCAAGATGGCCCAGTGCCTCCGTGAGTCAAAGTTTTTCATAACATACTAGTTTCATTCAGTTTCCACCATGGGCGTAAATAAGGGGGGCTGCAGCCCCCCCCCCCCCCCGAAATTGTTAGTTGATCGGTAAAAATGTTTCATAAACCCTTAAAAATAAATTATATAAGATCACTTAGTTCATAAAAAATATTTTATTTTAGGTATAATAGCGTTTCAGTTGGCTAAAACTATTCCAAGTTCTAAATTGTTAGTATTCCATTCCCCGGAAATGGTTCAGCCCCCCCCCCCCCCCCCCGAAATTATTTTCTATATACGCCCAAGTTTCCACCATTTAATATATTCACCACTTCTTGAAGATTCAGAATCCTTCAATAAAAAAAGATGAATCTAAGCTCTTTGTGAAAGCCAATGATTTTTATTGAACCAATATTTACCTGTTACAAATTAATTGAAAACTAACCGGTCTATAATTTAAGGAGTTTATATTTGTAAGAAGTATGATAATGATTTGATTAAAAGCCTCGTGTTATCATAAAACAAGAACATTAAATGGAGTCTATAAAAAAAATCAGGGTGGGTAATGTGTCTGCTTACTTTAGGGAGGGTTTCAAGTGGATCTTTACCTCCGTAATGGACGTCAAGTCGTTAAAAGAATGATGACATTAGCGAAGGAAGGTCAGGGTGGGTAATGTGTCTGCTTACTTTAGGGAGGGTTTCAAGTGGATCTTTACCTCTGTAATGGACGTCAAGTCGTTAAAAGAATGATGACATTAGCGAAGGAAGGTCAGGGTGGGTAATGTGTCTGCTTACTTTAGGGAGGGTTTCAAGTGGATCTTTATCTCCGTAATGGACGTCAAGTCGTTAAAAGAATGATGACATTAGCGAAGGAAGGTCAGGGTGGGTAATGTGTCTGCTTACTTTAGGGAGGGTTTCAAGTGGATCTTTACCTCTGTAATGGACGTCAAGTCGTTAAAAGAATGATGACATTAGCGAAGGAAGGTCAGGGTGGGTAATGTGTCTGCTTACTTTAGGGAGGGTTTCAAGTGGATCTTTACCTCTGTAATGGACGTCAAGTCGTTAAAAGAATGATGACATTAGCGAAGGAAGGTCAGGGTGGGTAATGTGTCTGCTTACTTTAGGGAGGGTTTCAAGTGGATCTTTACCTCTGTAATGGACGTCAAGTCGTTAACAGCAAGAACAACAAAACCATGACATTAGCGAAGACAGGTCAGGGTGGGTAATGTGTCTGCTTACTTTAGGGAGGGTTTCAAGTGGATCTTTACCTCTGTAATGGACGTCAAGTCGTTAAAAGAATGATGACATTAGCGAAGGAAGGTCAGGGTGGGTAATGTGTCTGCTTACTTTAGGGAGGGTTTCAAGTGGATCTTTATCTCCGTAATGGACGTCAAGTCGTTAAAAGAATGATGACATTAGCGAAGGAAGGTCAGGGTGGGTAATGTGTCTGCTTACTTTAGGAAGGGTTTCAAGTGGATCTTTATCTCCGTAATGGACGTCAAGTCGTTAAAAGAATGATGACATTAGCGAAGGAAGGTCAGGGTGGGTAATGTGTCTGCTTACTTTAGGGAGGGTTTCAAGTGGATCTTTACCTCTGTAATGGACGTCAAGTCGTTAACAGCAAGAACAACAAAACCATGACATTAGCGAAGACAGGTCAGGGTGGGTAATGTGTCTGCTTACTTTAGGGAGGGTTTCAAGTGGATCTTTACCTCTGTAATGGACGTCAAGTCGTTAACAGCAAGAACAACAAAACCATGACATTAGCGAAGACAGGTCAGGGTGGGTAATGTGTCTGCTTACTTTAGGGAGGGTTTCAAGTGGATCTTTACCTCCGTAATGGACGTCAAGTCGTTAAAAGAATGATGACATTAGCGAAGGAAGGTCAGGGTGGGTAATGTGTCTGCTTACTTTAGGGAGGGTTTCAAGTGGATCTTTATCTCCGTAATGGACGTCAAGTCGTTAAAAGAATGATGACATTAGCGAAGGAAGGTCAGGGTGGGTAATGTGTCTGCTTACTTTAGGAAGGGTTTCAAGTGGATCTTTATCTCCGTAATGGACGTCAAGTCGTTAAAAGAATGATGACATTAGCGAAGGAAGGTCAGGGTGGGTAATGTGTCTGCTTACTTTAGGGAGGGTTTCAAGTGGATCTTTACCTCTGTAATGGACGTCAAGTCGTTAACAGCAAGAACAACAAAACCATGACATTAGCGAAGGAAGGTCAGGGTGGGTAATGTGTCTGCTTACTTTAGGGAGGGTTTCAAGTGGATCTTTACCTCCGTAATGGACGTCAAGTCGTTAAAAGAATGATGACATTAGCGAAGGAAGGTCAGGGTGGGTAATGTGTCTGCTTACTTTAGGGAGGGTTTCAAGTGGATCTTTATCTCCGTAATGGACGTCAAGTCGTTAAAAGAATGATGACATTAGCGAAGGAAGGTCAGGGTGGGTAATGTGTCTGCTTACTTTAGGGAGGGTTTCAAGTGGATCTTTATCTCCGTAATGGACGTCAAGTCGTTAAAAGAATGATGACATTAGCGAAGACAGGTCAGGGTGGGTAATGTGTCTGCTTACTTTAGGAAGGGTTTCAAGTGGATCTTTACCTCTGTAATGGACGTCAAGTCGTTAACAGCAAGAACAACAAAACCATGACATTAGCGAAGACAGGTCAGGGTGGGTAATGTGTCTGCTTACTTTAGGGAGGGTTTCAAGTGGATCTTTACCTCTGTAATGGACGTCAAGTCGTTAAAAGAATGATGACATTAGCGAAGACAGGTCAGGGTGGGTAATGTGTCTGCTTACTTTAGGGAGGGTTTCAAGTGGATCTTTACCTCCGTAATGGACGTCAAGTCGTTAAAAGAATGATGACATTAGCGAAGGAAGGTCAGGGTGGGTAATGTGTCTGCTTACTTTAGGGAGGGTTTCAAGTGGATCTTTATCTCCGTAATGGACGTCAAGTCGTTAAAAGAATGATGACATTAGCGAAGACAGGTCAGGGTGGGTAATGTGTCTGCTTACTTTAGGGAGGGTTTCAAGTGGATCTTTACCTCTGTAATGGACGTCAAGTCGTTAACAGCAAGAACAACAAAACCATGACATTAGCGAAGACAGGTCAGGGTGGGTAATGTGTCTGCTTACTTTAGGGAGGGTTTCAAGTAGATCTTTACCTCTGTAATGGACGTCAAGTCGTTAACAGCAAGAACAACAAAACCATGACATTAGCGAAGACAGGTCAGGGTGGGTAATGTGTCTGCTTACTTTAGGGAGGGTTTCAAGTGGATCTTTATCTCCGTAATGGACGTCAAGTCGTTAAAAGAATGATGACATTAGCGAAGGAAGGTCAGGGTGGGTAATGTGTCTGCTTACTTTAGGGAGGGTTTCAAGTGGATCTTTATCTCCGTAATGGACGTCAAGTCGTTAAAAGAATGATGACATTAGCGAAGACAGGTCAGGGTGGGTAATGTGTCTGCTTACTTTAGGGAGGGTTTCAAGTGGATCTTTATCTCCGTAATGGACGTCAAGTCGTTAAAAGGATGATGACATTAGCGAAGACAGGTCAGGGTGGGTAATGTGTCTGCTTACTTTAGGGAGGGTTTCAAGTGGATCTTTACCTCTGTAATGGACGTCAAGTCGTTAACAGCAAGAACAACAAAACCATGACATTAGCGAAGACAGGTCAGGGTGGGTAATGTGTCTGCTTACTTTAGGGAGGGTTTCAAGTGGATCATTACCTCTGTAATGGACGTCAAGTCGTTAACAGCAAGAACAACAAAACCATGACATTAGCGAAGACAGGTCAGGGTGGGTAATGTGTCTGCTTACTTTAGGGAGGGTTTCAAGTGGATCTTTATCTCCGTAATGGACGTCAAGTCGTTAAAAGAATGATGACATTAGCGAAGACAGGTCAGGGTGGGTAATGTGTCTGCTTACTTTAGGGAGGGTTTCAAGTGGATCTTTACCTCTGTAATGGACGTCAAGTCGTTAACAGCAAGAACAACAAAACCATGACATTAGCGAAGACAGGTCAGGGTGGGTAATGTGTCTGCTTACTTTAGGGAGGGTTTCAAGTGGATCTTTACCTCTGTAATGGACGTCAAGTCGTTAACAGCAAGAACAACAAAACCATGACATTAGCGAAGACAGGTCAGGGTGGGTAATGTGTCTGCTTACTTTAGGGAGGGTTTCAAGTGGATCTTTATCTCCGTAATGGACGTCAAGTCGTTAAAAGAATGATGACATTAGCGAAGACAGGTCAGGGTGGGTAATGTGTCTGCTTACTTTAGGGAGGGTTTCAAGTGGATCTTTATCTCCGTAATGGACGTCAAGTCGTTAAAAGAATGATGACATTAGCGAAGACAGGTCAGGGTGGGTAATGTGTCTGCTTACTTTAGGGAGGGTTTCAAGTGGATCTTTACCTCTGTAATGGACGTCAAGTCGTTAAAAGAATGATGACATTAGCGAAGACAGGTCAGGGTGGGTAATGTGTCTGCTTACTTTAGGGAGGGTTTCAAGTGGATCTTTACCTCTGTAATGGACGTCAAGTCGTTAAAAGAATGATGAGATTAGCGAAGACAGGTCAGGGTGGGTAATGTGTCTGCTTACTTTAGGGAGGGTTTCAAGTGGATCTTTATCTCCGTAATGGACGTCAAGTCGTTAAAAGAATGATGACATTAGCGAAGACAGGTCAGGGTGGGTAATGTGTCTGCTTACTTTAGGGAGGGTTTCAAGTGGATCTTTATCTCCGTAATGGACGTCAAGTCGTTAAAAGAATGATGACATTAGCGAAGACAGGTCAGGGTGGGTAATGTGTCTGCTTACTTTAGGGAGGGTTTCAAGTGGATCTTTACCTCTGTAATGGACGTCAAGTCGTTAAAAGAATGATGACATTAGCGAAGACAGGTCAGGGTGGGTAATGTGTCTGCTTACTTTAGGGAGGGTTTCAAGTGGATCTTTACCTCTGTAATGGACGTCAAGTCGTTAACAGCAAGAACAACAAAACCATGACATTAGCGAAGACAGGTCAGGGTGGGTAATGTGTCTGCTTACTTTAGGGAGGGTTTAAAGTGGATCTTTACCTCTGTAATGGACGTCAAGTCGTTAACAGCAAGAACAACAAAACCATGACATTAGCGAAGACAGGTCAGGGTGGGTAATGTGTCTGCTTACTTTAGGGAGGGTTTCAAGTGGATCTTTATCTCCGTAATGGACGTCAAGTCGTTAAAAGAATGATGACATTAGCGAAGACAGGTCAGGGTGGGTAATGTGTCTGCTTACTTTAGGGAGGGTTTCAAGTGGATCTTTATCTCCGTAATGGACGTCAAGTCGTTAAAAGAATGATGACATTAGCGAAGACAGGTCAGGGTGGGTAATGTGTCTGCTTACTTTAGGGAGGGTTTCAAGTGGATCTTTACCTCTGTAATGGACGTCAAGTCGTTAACAGCAAGAACAACAAAACCATGACATTAGCGAAGACAGGTCAGGGTGGGTAATGTGTCTGCTTACTTTAGGGAGGGTTTCAAGTGGATCTTTACCTCTGTAATGGTCGTCAAGTCGTTAAAAGAATCATGACATTAGCGAAGACAGGTCAGGGTGGGTAATGTGTCTGCTTACTTTAGGGAGGGTTTCAAGTGGATCTTTACCTCTGTAATGGACGTCAAGTCGTTAACAGCAAGAACAACAAAACCATGACATTAGCGAAGACAGGTCAGGGTGGGTAATGTGTCTGCTTACTTTAGGGAGGGTTTCAAGTGGATCTTTACCTCTGTAATGGACGTCAAGTCGTTAACAGCAAGAACAACAAAACCATGACATTAGCGAAGGAAGGTCAGGGTGGGTAATGTGTCTGCTTACTTTAGGGAGGGTTTCAAGTGGATCTTTATCTCCGTAATGGACGTCAAGTCGTTAAAAGAATGATGACATTAGCGAAGACAGGTCAGGGTGGGTAATGTGTCTGCTTACTTTAGGGAGGGTTTCAAGTGGATCTTTACCTCTGTAATGGACGTCAAGTCGTTAACAGCAAGAACAACAAAACCATGACATTAGCGAAGACAGGTCAGGGTGAGTAATGTGTCTGCTTACTTTAGGGAGGGTTTCAAGTGGATCTTTACCTCTGTAATGGACGTCAAGTCGTTAACAGCAAGAACAACAAAACCATGACATTAGCGAAGACAGGTCAGGGTGGGTAATGTGTCTGCTTACTTTAGGGAGGGTTTCAAGTGGATCTTTACCTCTGTAATGGACGTCAAGTCGTTTACAGCAAGAACAACAAAACCATGACATTAGCGAAGACAGGTCAGGGTGGGTAATGTGTCTGCTTACTTTAGGGAGGGTTTCAAGTGGATCTTTATCTCCGTAATGGACGTCAAGTCGTTAAAAGAATGATGACATTAGCGAAGGAAGGTCAGGGTGGGTAATGTGTCTGCTTACTTTAGGGAGGGTTTCAAGTGGATCTTTATCTCCGTAATGGACGTCAAGTCGTTAAAAGAATGATGACATTAGCGAAGACAGGTCAGGGTGGGTAATGTGTCTGCTTACTTTAGGGAGGGTTTCAAGTGGATCTTTATCTCCGTAATGGACGTCAAGTCGTTAAAAGGATGATGACATTAGCGAAGACAGGTCAGGGTGGGTAATGTGTCTGCTTACTTTAGGGAGGGTTTCAAGTGGATCTTTACCTCTGTAATGGACGTCAAGTCGTTAACAGCAAGAACAACAAAACCATGACATTAGCGAAGACAGGTCAGGGTGGGTAATGTGTCTGCTTACTTTAGGGAGGGTTTCAAGTGGATCATTACCTCTGTAATGGACGTCAAGTCGTTAACAGCAAGAACAACAAAACCATGACATTAGCGAAGACAGGTCAGGGTGGGTAATGTGTCTGCTTACTTTAGGGAGGGTTTCAAGTGGATCTTTATCTCCGTAATGGACGTCAAGTCGTTAAAAGAATGATGACATTAGCGAAGACAGGTCAGGGTGGGTAATGTGTCTGCTTACTTTAGGGAGGGTTTCAAGTGGATCTTTACCTCTGTAATGGACGTCAAGTCGTTAACAGCAAGAACAACAAAACCATGACATTAGCGAAGACAGGTCAGGGTGGGTAATGTGTCTGCTTACTTTAGGGAGGGTTTCAAGTGGATCTTTACCTCTGTAATGGACGTCAAGTCGTTAACAGCAAGAACAACAAAACCATGACATTAGCGAAGACAGGTCAGGGTGGGTAATGTGTCTGCTTACTTTAGGGAGGGTTTCAAGTGGATCTTTATCTCCGTAATGGACGTCAAGTCGTTAAAAGAATGATGACATTAGCGAAGACAGGTCAGGGTGGGTAATGTGTCTGCTTACTTTAGGGAGGGTTTCAAGTGGATCTTTATCTCCGTAATGGACGTCAAGTCGTTAAAAGAATGATGACATTAGCGAAGACAGGTCAGGGTGGGTAATGTGTCTGCTTACTTTAGGGAGGGTTTCAAGTGGATCTTTACCTCTGTAATGGACGTCAAGTCGTTAAAAGAATGATGACATTAGCGAAGACAGGTCAGGGTGGGTAATGTGTCTGCTTACTTTAGGGAGGGTTTCAAGTGGATCTTTACCTCTGTAATGGACGTCAAGTCGTTAAAAGAATGATGAGATTAGCGAAGACAGGTCAGGGTGGGTAATGTGTCTGCTTACTTTAGGGAGGGTTTCAAGTGGATCTTTATCTCCGTAATGGACGTCAAGTCGTTAAAAGAATGATGACATTAGCGAAGACAGGTCAGGGTGGGTAATGTGTCTGCTTACTTTAGGGAGGGTTTCAAGTGGATCTTTACCTCTGTAATGGACGTCAAGTCGTTAAAAGAATGATGACATTAGCGAAGACAGGTCAGGGTGGGTAATGTGTCTGCTTACTTTAGGGAGGGTTTCAAGTGGATCTTTATCTCCGTAATGGACGTCAAGTCGTTAAAAGAATGATGACATTAGCGAAGACAGGTCAGGGTGGGTAATGTGTCTGCTTACTTTAGGGAGGGTTTCAAGTGGATCTTTACCTCTGTAATGGACGTCAAGTCGTTAAAAGAATGATGACATTAGCAAAGACAGGTCAGGGTGGGTAATGTGTCTGCTTACTTTAGGGAGGGTTTCAAGTGGATCTTTACCTCTGTAATGGACGTCAAGTCGTTAACAGCAAGAACAACAAAACCATGACATTAGCGAAGACAGGTCAGGGTGGGTAATGTGTCTGCTTACTTTAGGGAGGGTTTAAAGTGGATCTTTACCTCTGTAATGGACGTCAAGTCGTTAACAGCAAGAACAACAAAACCATGACATTAGCGAAGACAGGTCAGGGTGGGTAATGTGTCTGCTTACTTTAGGGAGGGTTTCAAGTGGATCTTTATCTCCGTAATGGACGTCAAGTCGTTAAAAGAATGATGACATTAGCGAAGACAGGTCAGGGTGGGTAATGTGTCTGCTTACTTTAGGGAGGGTTTCAAGTGGATCTTTATCTCCGTAATGGACGTCAAGTCGTTAAAAGAATGATGACATTAGCGAAGACAGGTCAGGGTGGGTAATGTGTCTGCTTACTTTAGGGAGGGTTTCAAGTGGATCTTTACCTCTGTAATGGACGTCAAGTCGTTAACAGCAAGAACAACAAAACCATGACATTAGCGAAGACAGGTCAGGGTGGGTAATGTGTCTGCTTACTTTAGGGAGGGTTTCAAGTGGATCTTTACCTCTGTAATGGTCGTCAAGTCGTTAAAAGAATCATGACATTAGCGAAGACAGGTCAGGGTGGGTAATGTGTCTGCTTACTTTAGGGAGGGTTTCAAGTGGATCTTTACCTCTGTAATGGACGTCAAGTCGTTAACAGCAAGAACAACAAAACCATGACATTAGCGAAGACAGGTCAGGGTGGGTAATGTGTCTGCTTACTTTAGGGAGGGTTTCAAGTGGATCTTTACCTCTGTAATGGACGTCAAGTCGTTAACAGCAAGAACAACAAAACCATGACATTAGCGAAGGAAGGTCAGGGTGGGTAATGTGTCTGCTTACTTTAGGGAGGGTTTCAAGTGGATCTTTACCTCTGTAATGGACGTCAAGTCGTTAACAGCAAGAACAACAAAACCATGACATTAGCGAAGACAGGTCAGGGTGGGTAATGTGTCTGCTTACTTTAGGGAGGGTTTCAAGTGGATCTTTACCTCTGTAATGGACGTCAAGTCGTTAACAGCAAGAACAACAAAACCATGACATTAGCGAAGGAAGGTCAGGGTGGGTAATGTGTCTGCTTACTTTAGGGAGGGTTTCAAGTGGATCTTTACCTCTGTAATGGACGTCAAGTCGTTAAAAGAATGATGACAGGTCAGGGTGGGTAATGTGTCTGCTTACTTTAGGGAGGGTTTCAAGTGGATCTTTACCTCTGTAATGGACGTCAAGTCGTTAAAAGAATGATGACATTAGCGAAGGAAGGTCAGGGTGGGTAATGTGTCTGCTTACTTTAGGGAGGGTTTCAAGTGGATCTTTACCTCTGTAATGGACGTCAAGTCGTTAACAGCAAGAAGACAGGTCAGGGTGGGTAATGTGTCTGCTTACTTTAGGGAGGGTTTCAAGTGGATCTTTACCTCTGTAATGGACGTCAAGTCGTTAACAGCAAGAAGACAGGTCAGGGTGGGTAATGTGTCTGCTTACTTTAGGGAGGGTTTCAAGTGGATCTTTACCTCTGTAATGGACGTCAAGTCGTTAAAAGAATGATGACATTAGCGAAGGAAGGTCAGGGTGGGTAATGTGTCTGCTTACTTTAGGGAGGGTTTCAAGTGGATCTTTACCTCTGTAATGGACGTCAAGTCGTTAACAGCAAGAAGACAGGTCAGGGTGGGTAATGTGTCTGCTTACTTTAGGGAGGGTTTCAAGTGGATCTTTACCTCTGTAATGGACGTCAAGTCGTTAAAAGAATGATGACATTAGCGAAGGAAGGTCAGGGTGGGTAATGTGTCTGCTTACTTTAGGGAGGGTTTCAAGTGGATCTTTACCTCCGTAATGGACGTCAAGTCGTTAACAGCAAGAAGACAGGTCAGGGTGGGTAATGTGTCTGCTTACTTTAGGGAGGGTTTCAAGTGGATCTTTACCTCTGTAATGGACGTCAAGTCGTTAAAAGAATGATGACATTAGCGAAGGAAGGTCAGGGTGGGTAATGTGTCTGCTTACTTTAGGGAGGGTTTCAAGTGGATCTTTACCTCTGTAATGGACGTCAAGTCGTTAAAAGAATGATGACATTAGCGAAGGAAGGTCAGGGTGGGTAATGTGTCTGCTTACTTTAGGGAGGGTTTCAAGTGGATCTTTACCTCTGTAATGGACGTCAAGTCGTTAACAGCAAGAAGACAGGTCAGGGTGGGTAATGTGTCTGCTTACTTTAGGGAGGGTTTCAAGTGGATCTTTACCTCTGTAATGGACGTCAAGTCGTTAAAAGAATGATGACATTAGCGAAGGAAGGTCAGGGTGGGTAATGTGTCTGCTTACTTTAGGGAGGGTTTCAAGTGGATCTTTACCTCTGTAATGGACGTCAAGTCGTTAACAGCAAGAACAACAAAACCATGACATTAGCGAAGGAAGGTCAGGGTGGGTAATGTGTCTGCTTACTTTAGGGAGGGTTTCAAGTGGATCTTTACCTCTGTAATGGACGTCAAGTCGTTAACAGCAAGAACAACAAAACCATGACATTAGCGAAGGAAGGTCAGGGTGGGTAATGTGTCTGCTTACTTTAGGGAGGGTTTCAAGTGGATCTTTACCTCTGACATTAGCGAAGACAGGTCAGGGTGGGTAATGTGTCTGCTTACTTTAGGGAGGGTTTCAAGTGGATCTTTACCTCTGACATTAGCGAAGGAAGGTCAGGGTGGGTAATGTGTCTGCTTACTTTAGGGAGGGTTTCAAGTGGATCTTTACATCTGACATTAGCGAAGACAGGTCAGGGTGGGTAATGTGTCTGCTTACTTTAGGGAGGGTTTCAAGTGGATCTTTACCTCTGACATTAGCGAAGGAAGGTCAGGGTGGGTAATGTGTCTGCTTACTTTAGGGAGGGTTTCAAGTGGATCTTTACCTCTGACATTAGCGAAGACAGGTCAGGGTGGGTAATGTGTCTGCTTACTTTAGGGAGGGTTTCAAGTGGATCTTTACCTCTGACATTAGCGAAGACAGGTCAGGGTGGGTAATGTGTCTGCTTACTTTAGGGAGGGTTTCAAGTGGATCTTTACCTCTGTAATGGACGTCAAGTCGTTAAAAGAATGATGACATTAGCGAAGACAGGTCAGGGTGGGTAATGTGTCTGCTTACTTTAGGGAGGGTTTCAAGTGGATCTTTATCTCCGTAATGGACGTCAAGTCGTTAAAAGAATGATGACATTAGCGAAGACAGGTCAGGGTGGGTAATGTGTCTGCTTACTTTAGGGAGGGTTTCAAGTGGATCTTTACCTCTGTAATGGACGTCAAGTCGTTAAAAGAATGATGACATTAGCGAAGACAGGTCAGGGTGGGTAATGTGTCTGCTTACTTTAGGGAGGGTTTCAAGTGGATCTTTATCTCCGTAATGGACGTCAAGTCGTTAAAAGAATGATGACATTAGCGAAGACAGGTCAGGGTGGGTAATGTGTCTGCTTACTTTAGGGAGGGTTTCAAGTGGATCTTTACCTCTGTAATGGACGTCAAGTCGTTAAAAGAATGATGACATTAGCGAAGACAGGTCAGGGTGGGTAATGTGTCTGCTTACTTTAGGGAGGGTTTCAAGTGGATCTTTACCTCTGTAATGGACGTCAAGTCGTTAACAGCAAGAACAACAAAACCATGACATTAGCGAAGACAGGTCAGGGTGGGTAATGTGTCTGCTTACTTTAGGGAGGGTTTCAAGTGGATCTTTACCTCTGTAATGGACGTCAAGTCGTTAACAGCAAGAACAACAAAACCATGACATTAGCGAAGACAGGTCAGGGTGGGTAATGTGTCTGCTTACTTTAGGGAGGGTTTCAAGTGGATCTTTATCTCCGTAATGGACGTCAAGTCGTTAAAAGAATGATGACATTAGCGAAGACAGGTCAGGGTGGGTAATGTGTCTGCTTACTTTAGGGAGGGTTTCAAGTGGATCTTTATCTCCGTAATGGACGTCAAGTCGTTAAAAGAATGATGACATTAGCGAAGACAGGTCAGGGTGGGTAATGTGTCTGCTTACTTTAGGGAGGGTTTCAAGTGGATCTTTACCTCTGTAATGGACGTCAAGTCGTTAACAGCAAGAACAACAAAACCATGACATTAGCGAAGACAGGTCAGGGTGGGTAATGTGTCTGCTTACTTTAGGGAGGGTTTCAAGTGGATCTTTACCTCTGTAATGGTCGTCAAGTCGTTAAAAGAATCATGACATTAGCGAAGACAGGTCAGGGTGGGTAATGTGTCTGCTTACTTTAGGGAGGGTTTCAAGTGGATCTTTACCTCTGTAATGGACGTCAAGTCGTTAACAGCAAGAACAACAAAACCATGACATTAGCGAAGACAGGTCAGGGTGGGTAATGTGTCTGCTTACTTTAGGGAGGGTTTCAAGTGGATCTTTACCTCTGTAATGGACGTCAAGTCGTTAACAGCAAGAACAACAAAACCATGACATTAGCGAAGGAAGGTCAGGGTGGGTAATGTGTCTGCTTACTTTAGGGAGGGTTTCAAGTGGATCTTTACCTCTGTAATGGACGTCAAGTCGTTAACAGCAAGAACAACAAAACCATGACATTAGCGAAGACAGGTCAGGGTGGGTAATGTGTCTGCTTACTTTAGGGAGGGTTTCAAGTGGATCTTTACCTCTGTAATGGACGTCAAGTCGTTAACAGCAAGAACAACAAAACCATGACATTAGCGAAGGAAGGTCAGGGTGGGTAATGTGTCTGCTTACTTTAGGGAGGGTTTCAAGTGGATCTTTACCTCTGTAATGGACGTCAAGTCGTTAAAAGAATGATGACATTAGCGAAGGAAGGTCAGGGTGGGTAATGTGTCTGCTTACTTTAGGGAGGGTTTCAAGTGGATCTTTACCTCTGTAATGGACGTCAAGTCGTTAACAGCAAGAAGACAGGTCAGGGTGGGTAATGTGTCTGCTTACTTTAGGGAGGGTTTCAAGTGGATCTTTACCTCTGTAATGGACGTCAAGTCGTTAAAAGAATGATGACATTAGCGAAGGAAGGTCAGGGTGGGTAATGTGTCTGCTTACTTTAGGGAGGGTTTCAAGTGGATCTTTACCTCTGTAATGGACGTCAAGTCGTTAACAGCAAGAAGACAGGTCAGGGTGGGTAATGTGTCTGCTTACTTTAGGGAGGGTTTCAAGTGGATCTTTACCTCTGTAATGGACGTCAAGTCGTTAACAGCAAGAAGACAGGTCAGGGTGGGTAATGTGTCTGCTTACTTTAGGGAGGGTTTCAAGTGGATCTTTACCTCTGTAATGGACGTCAAGTCGTTAAAAGAATGATGACATTAGCGAAGGAAGGTCAGGGTGGGTAATGTGTCTGCTTACTTTAGGGAGGGTTTCAAGTGGATCTTTACCTCTGTAATGGACGTCAAGTCGTTAACAGCAAGAAGACAGGTCAGGGTGGGTAATGTGTCTGCTTACTTTAGGGAGGGTTTCAAGTGGATCTTTACCTCTGTAATGGACGTCAAGTCGTTAAAAGAATGATGACATTAGCGAAGGAAGGTCAGGGTGGGTAATGTGTCTGCTTACTTTAGGGAGGGTTTCAAGTGGATCTTTACCTCCGTAATGGACGTCAAGTCGTTAACAGCAAGAAGACAGGTCAGGGTGGGTAATGTGTCTGCTTACTTTAGGGAGGGTTTCAAGTGGATCTTTACCTCTGTAATGGACGTCAAGTCGTTAAAAGAATGATGACATTAGCGAAGGAAGGTCAGGGTGGGTAATGTGTCTGCTTACTTTAGGGAGGGTTTCAAGTGGATCTTTACCTCTGTAATGGACGTCAAGTCGTTAAAAGAATGATGACATTAGCGAAGGAAGGTCAGGGTGGGTAATGTGTCTGCTTACTTTAGGGAGGGTTTCAAGTGGATCTTTACCTCTGTAATGGACGTCAAGTCGTTAACAGCAAGAAGACAGGTCAGGGTGGGTAATGTGTCTGCTTACTTTAGGGAGGGTTTCAAGTGGATCTTTACCTCTGTAATGGACGTCAAGTCGTTAAAAGAATGATGACATTAGCGAAGGAAGGTCAGGGTGGGTAATGTGTCTGCTTACTTTAGGGAGGGTTTCAAGTGGATCTTTACCTCTGTAATGGACGTCAAGTCGTTAACAGCAAGAACAACAAAACCATGACATTAGCGAAGGAAGGTCAGGGTGGGTAATGTGTCTGCTTACTTTAGGGAGGGTTTCAAGTGGATCTTTACCTCTGTAATGGACGTCAAGTCGTTAACAGCAAGAACAAAAAAACCATGACATTAGCGAAGGAAGGTCAGGGTGGGTAATGTGTCTGCTTACTTTAGGGAGGGTTTCAAGTGGATCTTTACCTCTGACATTAGCGAAGACAGGTCAGGGTGGGTAATGTGTCTGCTTACTTTAGGGAGGGTTTCAAGTGGATCTTTACCTCTGACATTAGCGAAGGAAGGTCAGGGTGGGTAATGTGTCTGCTTACTTTAGGGAGGGTTTCAAGTGGATCTTTACCTCTGACATTAGCGAAGACAGGTCAGGGTGGGTAATGTGTCTGCTTACTTTAGGCAGGGTTTCAAGTGGATCTTTACCTCTGACATTAGCGAAGGAAGGTCAGGGTGGGTAATGTGTCTGCTTACTTTAGGGAGGGTTTCAAGTGGATCTTTACCTCTGACATTAGCGAAGACAGGTCAGGGTGGGTAATGTGTCTGCTTACTTTAGGGAGGGTTTCAAGTGGATCTTTACCTCTGACATTAGCGAAGGAAGGTCAGGGTGGGTAATGTGTCTGCTTACTTTAGGGAGGGTTTCAAGTGGATCTTTACCTCTGACATTAGCGAAGGAAGGTCAGGGTGGGTAATGTGTCTGCTTACTTTAGGGAGGGTTTCAAGTGGATCTTTACCTCTGACATTAGCGAAGACAGGTCAGGGTGGGTAATGTGTCTGCTTACTTTAGGGAGGGTTTCAAGTGGATCTTTACCTCTGACATTAGCGAAGGAAGGTCAGGGTGGGTAATGTGTCTGCTTACTTTAGGGAGGGTTTCAAGTGGATCTTTACCTCTGACATTAGCGAAGACAGGTCAGGGTGGGTAATGTGTCTGCTTACTTTAGGGAGGGTTTCAAGTGGATCTTTACCTCTGACATTAGCGAAGGAAGGTCAGGGTGGGTAATGTGTCTGCTTACTTTAGGGAGGGTTTCAAGTGGATCTTTACCTCTGACATTAGCGAAGGAAGGTCAGGGTGGGTAATGTGTCTGCTTACTTTAGGGAGGGTTTCAAGTGGATCTTTACCTCTGACATTAGCGATGGAAGGTCAGGGTGGGTAATGTGTCTGCTTACTTTAGGGAGGGTTTCAAGTGGATCTTTACCTCTGACATTAGCGAAGGAAGGTCAGGGTGGGTAATGTGTCTGCTTACTTTAGGGAGGGTTTCAAGTGGATCTTTACCTCTGTAATGGACGTCAAGTCGTTAAAAGAATGATGACATTAGCGAAGGAAGGTCAGGGTGGGTAATGTGTCTGCTTACTTTAGGGAGGGTTTCAAGTGGATCTTTACCTCTGTAATGGACGTCAAGTCGTTAAAAGAATGATGACATTAGCGAAGGAAGGTCAGGGTGGGTAATGTGTCTGCTTACTTTAGGGAGGGTTTCAAGTGGATCTTTACCTCTGTAATGGACGTCAAGTCGTTAAAAGAATGATGACATTAGCGAAGGAAGGTCAGGGTGGGTAATGTGTCTGCTTACTTTAGGGAGGGTTTCAAGTGGATCTTTACCTCTGTAATGGACGTCAAGTCGTTAAAAGAATGATGACATTAGCGAAGACAGGTCAGGGTAATGTGTCTGCTTACTTTAGGGAGGGTTTCAAGTGGATCTTTACCTCTGTAATGGACGTCAAGTCGTTAAAAGCAACAACAACAAAACCTAACAACCTCTTCACGTGATCTTATATATAGATAACTGTTGATAAGTTGAAATTGGATAAGTCGAACGGTATCTGTTGCCCCGAGTAATATTCCACCTCAGTAAGTCGAATATAACCCAAAATCAGTGGTGCATTATGTAAATAAGTCTAGCTGAATATACGGGTCTTGGGCAGGGTAATTTTAGGACTTACACTTTCATCAGTCAAACTCTCAGAAGTCATCACTTTTATAACTCAAACTTCAATTGACAACTTCACTGATTCCACAATCACTTGTATTGCTTAGGGCATCTTCACAAGGGATGTATCTGCAAACATACACTAAGTTTACTTTGGCCTTTCTGTATGTGGCCCAAGTCATTACAGGTAAATGTCCAGTCAGTAAGTCGAATTTAACCCAAAATCAGTGGAACATTGTGTAAATAAGTCTAGCTGAATACAGGGACCTTGGGCAGTGTACTTTTAGGACTTACGCATTTATAGTTGAACTTTCAGAAGTCATCACTTCTATAGATGAAACTTTAATTGACAACTTCACTGATTCTACAATCACTTGAAGTTATTGGGAAATCATCACCAGGGCTGTATCTACGAACATAGACTTCGAGGCAGTTTACATTGGTGTACCTCCTTCTGAGGATGTGATGATGAACTTGAGGAATAAGTGGTAACAAAAGAATCGGCTTTTGAAGAGAAGCCATAAATGCAGTTAATACATATTGGACATTGTCGTAAACGTCGAAAAAAGAGGAAAACAATGTTCAAAAAAAGACAGGAGATTATTTTTCAGATACTGAAGAGTGAGGTGCACATATCGCACGAGTATTTCTAAAGTGACACAACTCAAAATAAAACTCAACTGAAAATGTCACTCTTGCCTATTTAGGGACCTTAGGATTAAGACAGGAAGAGTGACACAAGTGCCCTCTGGTGTAGAAGCTCTGTAGCTATGTACATACAGTTTTGATGGTTGATAAAGAGATATTTACCATGTCTTTCACAGTCTTAACTATGACGGTATGAATAAAACCGATTTATGAGTTGCATCACTTTATAAATACTAGTGGGATATGTATAGAAGTTCTGTATGTGTAGATAAAAGGTGAAACTTTAACTGCACATAATATGTGCTCCCGACTCAACAAATCATAAGATTTCATACCCGGATTTAATGTTCACTCCCAAAATTTAATATTTATGGACCTTAAAATGAAATTTAATATGAACATAGGCCTTAAAACAACTTAATATAAGGTGTCTGATGATGAATCTCAAGAGGTTCGAATCTTCGCTAAAATAAGTTAATGTTTTAAGCAATCTTGGGGAGCATTCCTGCCACTTTCTTCAAGATTCTATATGTAGGTTAAAATTAATTTTATGTTACTCCATATGAGGTTTAGACCAATGATTTTTGTCCACAGAATAGTTGGTTCGGTGGATTGAGAAGAAAAGCTGGAGTCACATGAAGCGATGGGCCTCACAGGACCGTACGTTCTTGATTGTTATGAGCTGTAATGTCTTCGTGTGGCGGTAAATAAGTCTTTGAAAACTTACTGACCATCCAAAACGACACCACAGACCAACTATTATAAGCCCTAAAAGAAAATACGCCCATATATTAATCACACAATGTACAAAGGTCTGAGCAGAACTATAAACATTCCTGACCAATAAAATGGAAGGATAACTCCTTACAAAACCTATAGAAAACCGTCAACCACCGACCCAACAATCCTGTATGTAAATATTTGTTTGCAGCCTTGCACCAACTTAAAAGGTACAATTTTCATGAACTTTTGCACAAACACAGTTATATTAAATAAAACCGTAGGACTTACATTGAGGAATATCGACAGAAACGTTGACAATCAAAACCTCAACATTACTCAAGACAGAAAAAAGAACATTGAACGACATGGATCAAAAAAATTTGCTAAAATCATTATAAGGAACTGTCTTCAAATTAATATGCCTTTGTAGGCAGATAAGGTAAATTTATAAAAAATCTATTCAGCAAGTGTTACATTATATCGACCACCACAGAAACTGAGGTCAAGTAAATGGAATTTGTGTAAATAAGGTAGCTGTGTAAATAAAGGCCTTGTTTATTTAGGTTAAGGACATTTCCATCCCTTACACACAAGGGCGCTTTACAACCGTACGACCAATTTACACAAAGGCAAAGGAACAAACGTTCTCTAGGATTAATACTAGGTCTTCTAAAGTTCACTCATTACAAGTTAATGTTGTATTTTAAAGGCGTCGAGGTATGTTAGTCATTTTATTATTGTAAGAATATTACCGCTTTACAACCGTACGGCCAATTTACACAAAATCAAAGGAACAAACGTTCTCTAGAATTAATATCTAGGTCTTCTAAAGTTCACTCATTACAAGTTAATGTTGTATTTTAAAGGCGTCCATCCCTTACACACAAGGGCGCTTTACACCCGTACGACCAACTTACAAACAGGCAAAGGAACAAACGTTCTCTAGGATTAATATCTAGGTCTTCTAAAGTTCACACATTACAAGTTAACGTTGTATTTTAAAGGCGTCCATCCCTTACACACAAGGGCGCTTTACACCCGTACGACCAATTAACACACAGGCAAAGGAACAAACGTTCTCTAGGATTAATATATAGGTCTTCTAAAGTTAACTTATTACTAGTTAATGTTGTATTTTAAAGGCGTCGAGTTATGTTAGTCATTTTATTATTGCAAGAATATTACCGCTTTACACCCGTACGACCAATTTACACAAAGGCAAAGGAACAAACGTTCTCTAGGATTAATATCTAGGTCTTCTAAAGTTCACTCATTACAAGTTAACGTTGTATTTTAAAGGCGTCCATCCCTTACACACAAGGGCGCTTTACACCCGTACGACCAACTTAAAAACAGGCAAAGGAACAAACGTTCTCTAGGATTAATATCTAGGTCTTCTAAAGTTCACTCATTACAAGTTAACGTTGTATTTTAAAGGCGTCCATCCCTTACACACAAGGGCGCTTTACACCCGTACGACCAATTAACACACAGGCAAAGGAACAAACGTTCTCTAGGATTAATATCTAGGTCTTCTAAAGTTAACTTATTACAAGTTAATGTTGTATTTTAAAGGCGTCGAGTTATGTTAGTCATTTTATTATTGTAAGAATATTACCGCTTTACACCCGTACGGCCAATTTACACAAAGACCAAGGAACAAACGTTCTCTAGGATTAATATCTAGGTCTTCTAAAGTTCACTCATTACAAGTTAATGTTGTATTTTAAAGGTGTCGAGTTATGTTAGTCATTTTATTATTGTAAGAATATTACCGCTTTACAACCGTACGGCCAATTTACACAAAGACAAAGGAACAAACGTTCTCTAGGATTAATATCTAGGTCTTCTAAAGTTCACTCATTACAAGTCAATGTTGTATTTTAAAGGCTTCGAGGTATGTTAGTCATTTTATTATTGTAAGAATATTACCTTTTTGTATTTTATTTTACAGCTTTTCCACCAAACATTCTATCTTCCCACCTTTCTATAGGGAGGAAACCAGATTAAGACGTCCACCCGATACGTCCTGTTTGTCCGGTGTATGTGCACGTTCGTTTGTAAAGGTGTTTAAGAAGTATTTTTAATTTGTCGATGTCCTTTGTGGGGTTTAATTGTAATATGTTATCACAATAACCACAATAGCGCCTTAGATTCATAAGCGGGAGATGGTGGGTTCGATCCCCACCGGCGGCAATTTTCCAATTTTCTCAAAAACGGTTAAAGCTATCGCCTTGAAAATGGTTTCATTCGTTTTCCTAGCACAAGAAGCCTATAAAACGAGTACTTACAAGCTTATGAACTCAAAGACGTAAGCGTTACGATTGTTTTTGCGCGAATTTCGCCCCAAACGACATCTTTCAGTGGGCGGATTCTGCTGGTTAACGAACTTGACCTTTCAAATTGGAGGAAGGATTTTTGTACCAAATTTCATCAAAATCGGACCATTAGGGAAGCCAGAAATGAACGAACAGACAAATATATATATATATATATATATATATATATATATATAAATATATATACACATATATATATATATATACATATGTAAATAAATATATACATATATATATATACATATATATATATATATATATATATATATATATATATATATATATATATATATATACACACACAAATTTGAACCACCGTTATTTTCGGTCTCTAGGGGTTCTGAAACGCAAA